>JABMCL010002017.1:672500-675000 GCA_018857735.1 Alviniconcha marisindica
GAAGAAGAAGAAGAAGATGGATAGAAAGAAAGAAAAATCCCACACTTAGAAAACATTACTTGCCAAGCTTAATATATATATTTTTGTGCAACACAGAGTCAATATGTAAAAAGAGCTGGGGATTACATTTAGCTGTAGATATTTTTCTTCTCACTTTGCGAATGTACAACTGAATTTTTTTCCCCGACGCAAAACAATTACCACAAAAATAGAAACTCTTTTTCATGCTCAAGGCGTTGATATCTAAACACCACTCATGCTCAGGGATTGAGACAGGCTGAGGTCAATTGTTGTTTTGTAAAATACATCACGAAAAATATTTAGTCTCTTTACTGTTCGACAATGATAGGGCAGTTCTTTAATCCAGAGAATCAAACAAAAATCATTATTAAAGATGTTTGTTATTTACATGTATTTAGTATTTAATAATAACGATGATAATGATAATAATAGCAATAACGACAACAAATAACAATACACCACCGCCAGCTGGTAATGACTATATTTAATTTAGTTCCCCTTTTGTGGTTGTTGCCGGTGATGTGATGATGATGTTGGTAATGTTGTTGATGACGATGACCACTACGATAATTGCTGATGTTGCATTGCTACAACAACCCCCCCGCCCCCCCACCCACCCCAAAAAAAACCCCCCACTGATTAATGCTACATTCTCTGTATTGCTACAAAAAACAACAAAACAACAACAACAACAACAACAACAACTGGTTAATGCTATGATTCTCTGTCTGCATTGCTACAACAAACCAAAGAAACTGATTAATGCTACGATTCTCTGTCTGCATTGCTACAACAAACCAAAGAAACTGATTAATGCTACAATTCTCTGTCTGCATTGCTACAACAAACCAAAGAAACTGATTAATGCTACAATTCTCTGTCTGTATTGCTACAACAAACCAAAGAAAATGATTTTCTGCCTGCATTGCTACAACAAACCAAATAAAATGATTCTCTGTCTGCTTGTTACAACAGACCAAAGAAACAGATTAATGCTACAATTCTCTGTCTGTATTGCTACAACAAACCAAAGAAACTAATTAATGCTACGATTCTCTGTTTGTATTGCTACAACAAACCAAAGAAAATGACTTTCTGTCTGCATTGCTACAACAAACCAAAGAAACTGATTAATGCTACGATTCTCTGTCTGTCTGCCTGCTTGCTTAAGTCTGTGTGTTTGTCTCTTTCTATCTCTCTCTCTCTCTCTCTCTCTCTCTCTCTCTCTCTCTCTCTCTCTCTCTCTCTCTCTCTCTCTCTCTCTCTCTCTCCCCCTCCCTTTCTCTCTTTTACAAAATCGATTTCCATCTCAAGTTATTCCAAGCATCCGTAAGCCCTCAACCACCCACCCCTACCCTCCACCCCTTACCCCCTAGCCCACAACCTCTGCGTACTCCCCAACACCCCACCACCCAAAGGAAAAGAAGAAAAAGTGAGTAATTGTTAGATGCTGTACTCTCTAATCAACCCCGAATCCCCCCTTACTGGAACCGAAAGTTCGACAGACGCTTGAGGGGTCTGGTAGTTTGCAAAGACGGCTGGGGAAGTGGGGGTGGGAAGTGGAGAGGGTTGGAGGACGGATGGAGAAAACATGTTCCTAAATTATTTGGATGCGAAAAAAAGAAGAAAAAAAGTATGTTTCACAATTTCGAAGTCAATATGAGGTAATTTGGGCCACTTGCATGTTTTTAAAACCCACATTGGTCGATTTCTTCTTTTTTTGTTTGTTTGCCCTTGGGTGACCCAGCAACTGGTTTAGGGGATGCAAAGTGGGAGAGAGAGAGAGAGAGAGAGAGAGAGAGAGAGAGAGAGAGAGAGAGAGAGAGAGAGAGAGAGAGAGAGAGAGAGAGAGAGAGAGAGAGAGGGGAAGGGAGAGAGAAGCGCGCGCATGCGCACAGAGCAATAACCTACTTTAGAACATATAATACAGCTCTCAGCGGACATACACTGCCCAGGAAGAAAGATGGCGATCACACCAAACACAGAAAAAGCTAGGGGAAGGGCTGCCCTAGGTTTCCAATAAACCACACTTGTCTCCGTCTAAGGCATGCGAGTCTGGACATCGCAGCAAACAGCTCAGCTTTTATTGCCTCTGATCCCGCGACCCAGCGACAGACGGGGTGTTCGTGCTTACTGGTCAAGCCCGGGGTAAAATGACGTTATTGGTTTCGGAAGTGGACAGAGCCGCGGCTTTTTTCTTCTTTTTCTGATCGTCTGACTCCGCTGATTTTCTCTCGGGAAGTCTCTGGGCTCTGATTGATCTGTGATTGGAGCTTGTGCTGTGTCTAGCGCTGTAGCCCAGTTTGTGGTTATATGGGCGTGTCAGGGGAACTTTTAGTCGTGACGACTCCATCACTTTTGGTGGTGCGGGTGGTGGTAGAATGTATCTGTGATGAAACAGGTTAATTTGACAAGCAACACAGGATGTAATAAAAGTTTTCGCGTTTAAAATTTTGTGTTGGTGGAGGAATGCATTCGT
>JABMCL010002017.1:682500-695000 GCA_018857735.1 Alviniconcha marisindica
GTCAGATAATAGATTGGTTTTGAGTGGGATAGATTGGTTTTGGGGCAAAGCAAGGCAAGAGCATGCAAATACTACTACCACTACTACTAGTATAGCAGAGTAAGAGAACCACTGAAGAACCAAAAAAAAAAAGTATGAAAAAAAAGAAAAAAGTAAGAAAAGAAGAAACAAAAGAAGAAGAAATGCGGGAAACAAAGAAAGAAGTGAAATGGATCGACACAAATAAAAAAAAGATAAAATGGTTTTGGGGAAGCAACCAAACAAAGCAAACAAATGAAAATCTTGCATGGCCACCATGCACCATACGAAAGAGAACTGGTAAAAGCATAAAAAATTAAAAAAGTTTCCCGAAATGGCGGTTCTATGCCTATCTGAAAAAGAAGATTTCGGGAATTAGGCGCAGTTGTGCCGATATCTTCATGACGGCAAAAACAACCTGAAAGCAATTCTGGTTTCGTGATCCGGGATGGGAGAGGCCATTCGTCTTGCACGACACAAGACACTGAAAGTCGCCGCTGACGGGATTGCAAACTGCGGAGTGGAGTGACGAGTGGCGAGGAATACACTATGTCCCTTTTCATTGGTTGTCTCGCTAAAAAATAGGTATACTATAGGCACTCAGGATTAATCTGTTATCTCAGCCAAGAAAATAATGTCAAAAGGAGTACAGACAGCACAGTTAACAAACAGTACAGTTTGCAATTAAAAATTCTAATACAGCTTTGCCCACCTACCTATATACATACTTACTTACTCTATTTAAATGTGTGTGTGTGTGCGTGCGTGCGTGCGTGCGTGCGTGCGTGCGTGCGTGCGTGCGTGTGTGTGCGTGCGTGCGTGCGTGCGTGTGTGTGTGTGCGTGCGTGCGTGCGTGCGTGCGTGCGTGCGTGCGTGCGTGCGTGTGCGTGTGTGTGTGTATGTGTGTGTGAAATAGTTGTATAATATTTTAAGGGCGTGTATGAGTGTGCTTTGTGTTAGTATTACAATAGCACATTACTTGCAGCGCTTAGAATTTACTACAATTATACGGATTTGCGCCATGCAGACATATACCATTTACTTTGAATGATTGATAATCGTAGCCACGCCTATAAGGCGCTGACAGGGAGAATAGAAATACCCGCAATCTTCGTGGAATACTTTCCACCGTCTTTGCTGCTATAGTCTCAGTGCTGTCCAGCAGCAGGAGTCTCATCGCGCTCAATGTGTCCACCGAGACCAGGAGATCAGGTCAACGACTTCTCAAGCAGATTGGCGTGGTTGTTTATGACGAGACTGAGGGGCGTCAGAACCAAGGACAACATTCATCAGTCAAGAAGGACAGGGAGTGGACCCCAAACCGCCAAGCACTGCGGGATGGACGGAAGGCCGGAAAGTCGATGAGAGGAACAGCTGAACGGTTGAATGCTAAATCAGGAGAGGATACAAACACAAGTGAGAGCTGGAGTCCGAAGTATGGAAAGAGAGGACATCTGATAAAGGTGGAAATACAATCAGTAGAAGGGGATATAAACGTGGGGTGGGTATGGGGGGGAACGTGGGGTGGGGGTGAGGACGTGGGAGGGGGGGGGGGGGGGGGAGGGGGGGGGGGGGGGGGGAAGTAGCGAGGGATGTAGAAGGGCGAGACAAAATGATAAATGGTGGTGGGTGGTGGCGTGAGAAATCAGAAGCATGGGATACTGTCAATAGTAAAGACGACGATCAATAATTATAAAGGGTAGGGGGTAGTGAGGACGAAGAGCAATAATTATAAAGGTAGGGGGTAGTGAGGTCTACGAGCAATAATTATAAAGGGTAGGGGTTAGTAAGGACGACGAGCATAATTATAAAGGGTAGTGGGTAGTGAGGACGACGAGCAATAATTACAAAGGTAGGGGTTAGTGAGGTCTACGAGCAATAATTATAAAGGGTAGGGGTTAGTAAGGACGACGAGCAATAATTATAAAGGGTAGTGGGTAGTGAGCACGACGAGTAAGTAAGTAAAAGGTAACGGGTAGTAGGTTTACGACCAGAAACCTTATAAAGGGTAAGGGGTAAGTAAGGACGACGAGCAATTCTTATAAAGGGAAGAGGGTAGTGAGGACGACGAGCAATTCTTATAAAGGGAAGAGGGTAGTAAGGACGACGAGCAATTCTTATAAAGGGAAGAGGGTAGTAAGGACGACGAGCAATTCTTATAAAGGGAAGAGGGTAGTGAGGACGACGAGCAATTCTTATAAAGGGAGGGGTAGTAAGGACGACGAGCAATTCTTATAAAGGGAGGGGGTAGTAAGGACGACGAGCAATTCTTATAAAGGGAAGAGGGTAGTAAGGACGACGAGCAATTCTTATAAAGGGAAGAGGGTAGTAAGGACGACGAGCAATTCTTATAAAGGGAAGAGGGTAGTAAGGACGACGAGCAATTCTTATAAAGGGAAGAGGGTAGTAGGACGACGAGCAATTCTTATAAAGGGTAGGGGGTAGTGAGGACGACGAGCAATTCTTATAAAGGGAAGAGGGTAGTAAGGACGACGAGCAATTCTTATAAAGGGTAGGGGGTAGTGAGGACGACGAGCAATTCTTATAAAGGGAAGAGGGTAGTAAGGACGACGAGCAATTCTTATAAAGGGTAGGGGGTAGTGAGGACGACGAGCAATTCTTATAAAGGGAAGAGGGTAGTAAGGACGACGAGCAATTCTTATAAAGGGTAGGGGGTAGTAAGGACGACGAGCAATTCTTATAAAGGGTAGGGGGTAGTGAGGACGACGAGCAATTCTTATAAAGGGAAGAGGGTAGTAAGGACGACGAGCAATTCTTATAAAGGGTAGGGGGTAGTGAGGACGACGAGCAATTCTTATAAAGGGTAGGGGTAGGAGGACGACAGCATAATTATAAAGGGTAGGGGGTAGTGAGGACGACGAGCAATAATTATAAAGGGTAGGGGTAGCGAGGACGACTAGCCCTAATTATAAAGGGTAGGGGGTAGTGAGGACGACGAGCAATTCTTATAAAGGGGAGGGGGTAGCGAGGACGACTAGCACGAATTATAAAGGGTAGGGGGTGAAACACCAGAAGCATGGGATAGAGTCAGGGGCGGGTGGTGGGGGTGAGATGGGGTTGGAGATGGGGGGTTGGGGGGGGGGGGGCAAAAGCATGGGGTGGAGTTTGGGCAGAAGCACGGGACAGAGCCGGGGACGTGGGGTGGTGGGTGGGGGTTGGGTGGGGGTGGGGAGTGGGGGAGCGAGGGAGCATCGCGGGGAGTCAGGAGTCGAGGATCGAGCGGTGGGTGGGGTGAGTTTAGAATCACGGTGTCCAGAGTAAGAAGTAGGCTAAAGTAATGGCGGAGGGCCACCGTGATCAGAGAGTGGCGGTAACGTCGAAGGCAGATGATGGATTGTGGGAAGCAGGAAGTGGGCGGAGACAGACGCGTTGGCTGTTTGTGATTTATTGGTGCTCTAATACTTTGCAACTTCACAGTCCGCCAAACAACTTCGTGAGAATTCGCGTGGACTTGCAAATTTCTGTGAGCATATTGCATGACTCCTTGCTGTTCGGGCAACAGTTTCTGCGCTGCAACTTCAAAGGGAAGTTCGAGGTTAGAATCAGTTTCGAAATGCACGAATGCCCAGGAAGTTCTTGTTTTACGGAAAAAGAGAGTTGGTGGGTCTAGAAACGGCATAGTGTGAGAGGGCAGTGATGTAGGAAGGGTGTATGCGGGGTGGTGGTGGTGGTGTTGACGGTGATGATGATGGTGGTGGTGGTGGTGGTGGTGATGGTGGTGGTGGTGGTGGACGTAAGACAAAGGGAGGGCGAAGGCGAAGAGGGGAGTTGGGAAGGGAGGAGGAGGGGGGAGGGGAGCAGCAGTGAGAGGTAGTGTGTTAACGGTTATGCCATCAATCGGATGACCGAGGGATGAGGGGGTCGGGGTGTTGTGTGTGTGTGTGGGGCGATGGGGGTGGGGCGGGGGTGGGGGTGGGGGGGGGAGTAGGGAGGGGGGTAGGGAGGGGGGGGGGATGCACAGGCTCTGACGTGATGGAAAGCTAAAGACCACGGAGGAGTCGGTGGATAAAAGAGCGAAGTGGAGGCTTGTCAGGGAAAAAGAAAACAAGGCCGGCAATCACCAAGGGTGTTTGTCGTGTCAGGATGACGGACAAGGGGCTCAGGACCTTCTCACCTCGCCCTGCATGTGCTGGTTGGTCTGTGTGGGGCAACGCGTCCCACTCCGGCAAACAAACTCACTTCCCCTCTCTCTGTCTCTGTCTCTCTGTCTCTCCCTGCTCGCTCTGTCCTTCTCCCCTTTCTGCTTCCTTCGAGCGGATTCTGCAAGCAAACTGCCCCCTCTCTCTCCTTCTTGCATGCAAACCCTGCTCCCTTCTGTCTCCTTCATGCAAGCAAACCCTGCCCCCTCTCTCTCCTTCATGCAAGCAAATCATGCTCCCTTTCTCTCTTTCTTGCAAGCAAACCCTGCACCCTTTCTCCCCTTTATGCAAGCAAACCCTGCTCCCTCTCTCTCCTTCATGCAAGCAAACCCTGCTCCCTCTCTCTCCTTCTTGAAACCTGTTTCCCTCCCTTATGCAAACCCTGCCCCTCTCTCTCCTTCTGCAAGCAAATCTGCTCCCTTTCTCTCTTTCTGCAAGCAAACCCTGCCCCTCTCCCCTTTTGCAAGCAAACCCTGCTCCCTTCTCTCCTTCATGCAAGCAAACCCTGCCCTCTCTCCCTTCATGCAAGCAATCTGCCCCTTCTCCTTCATGCAAGCAATCCCTGCCCACTCTCTCTCCTTCATGCAAGCAAATCCTGCCCCCCCTCTCTCCTTCATGCAAGCAATCCCTGCTCCCTTTCTCCCCTTCATGCAAGCAAATCCTGCTCCCTTTCTCCCCTTCATGCAAGCAAAGCCTGCTCCCTTTCTCCCCTTCATGCAAGCAATCCATGCCCCCCGATCTCTCCTTTGTGCAAGCAAACCCTGCCCCTATCTCTCCTTTTCTAGGACTCTTCAAGAAAACCCTGCCCCTATCTCTCTCTTCTTTTCTAAGACTCTTCACGAAAACCCTGCCCCCTATCTCTCTCTCCTTTTCTAGGATTCTTCAAGCAAACCCTGCCCCCTATCTCTCTCTCCTTTTCTAGGACTCTTCAAGCAAACCCTGCCCCCTATATCTCTCTCCTTTTCTAGGACTCTTCAAGCAAACCCTGCCCCCTATCTCTCTCTCCTTTTCTAGGACTCTTCAAGCAAACCCTGCCCCCTATATCTCTCTCCTTTTCTAGGACTCTTCAAGAAAACTCTGCCCCCTATCTCTCTTTCCTTTTGGGGGACTTCAACTAAACCCTGCCCCTATCTGTCTCTCTCTCTCTCCTTCTTGTAGACTCTTCAAGCAAACCCTGCACCCCCCTCTCTCTCCTTCTTGTAGCCTCTTCAAGTAAACCCTGCCCCTCACCCTATTTCTCTCCCCCTCTCTTTCTCGTGGACTCTGCAAGCAAGCCCAGCCCCATCCCTTTCTCCCTTTTCCTTCCTCTTTCTCTCTCCCGGGCTCTGAAACAAATAACCACCTCCAAAACCTCTTGCTGTCTCCCCTTCTCTGTCGTTTTCTCGCTGACACTGCAAACAGCCCTGCCCCCTGTCTTTCTCTGCCCCATCTATCTCTTTCTCTTTCCCTGTCTTTCTCTGCCCCATCTCTTTCTCTTTCCCTGTCTTTCTCTGTCCCATCAATCTTTTTCTCCCCGTGTCTGTCTCTGCCCCATCTATCTCTTTCGCCTCCTGTCTTTCTCTGCCCCATCTCTTTCTCTCCCACTGTCTTTCTCTGCCACATCTCTTTCTCTTTCCCTGTCTTTCTATGTCGCATCTATCTCTTTCTCCCCCTGTCTTTCTCTGCCCCATCTCTTTCTCTTTCCGTCTTTCTCTGTCCCATCTATTTCTCTTTCCCTTTCTTTCTCTGTCCCATCTCTTTCTCTTTCCCTTTCTTTCTCTGTCCCATCTCTTTCTCTTTCCCTGTCTTTCTCTGCCCCATCTCTTTCTACCCTTGTCTTTCTCTGCCCCGTCTATCTCCTTCTCTTTCCCTGTCTTTCTCTGTCCCATCTATCTCTTTCTGTTTCCCTGTCTTTCTCTGTCCCATCTCTTTCTACCCCGTCTTTCTCTGCCCCGTCTATCTCTTTTTCTTTCCCTTTTTTTCTCTGTCCCATCTCTTTCTACTCCTATCTTTCTCTGCCCCGTCTATCTCTTTCTACCCCTGTCGTTCTCGCAGTCTTTGCAAACAAACAAGCCTCTCTCAATTCCTCTCTGCCACCCTCTCTGTCTCTCATTCCGTTTTGTGCATTCCCAAGTGTCTGTCTGGTGTGTCGGGATGATCAGAGATGTGCGTGTGCATGTTTGTGTCAGTATGTGTGTTTGTGTTTGTGTGTGTTTGTGTGTGTTGTGTGTTGTGTGTGTGTTGTGTGTGTGTGTGTGTGTGTGTGTGTGTGTGTGTGTGTGTGTGTGTGTGTCGTGCGTGCGTGCGTGGTGCGTGCGTGGTGTGTGTGTGTGTGTGTTGTGTGTGTGTGTGTGGTGTGTGTGTGTGTGTGTGTGTGTGTGTGTGTGTGTGTGTGTGTGTGTGTGTGTGTGTGTGTGTGTTGTGTGTGTGTATTCTTAGTGTGTGTGTGTGTGTGTGTGTGTGTGTGTGTGTGTGTGTGTGTGTGTGTGTGTGTGTGTGTGTGTGTGTGTGTGTGTGTGTGTGTGTGTGTGTGTGTGTGTGTGTGTGTGTGTGTGTGTGTGTGTTAGGGATGCAAGGTTTGGGAGTTTGGGCTCCGGCGTAACTTTATGAGAGTTAGCAAGCTGTTCTCAAACCACAAACTGAGAATGCCTTGCGGAAAAGTAGCAGTGTGGAAATTCACCCACTGCAGGAAAACCTCAGGCATGCCAAAGTCCAGCAGCAACCTCTTCTGTTTTGGGGACAGTTACTGCACCCACTCTCCGCCATGGCCAGGATTTAGTCCTAGCGACCAAACACAGAACAGATTAAAAAGGGCTTTTTAAAATTTTATTTTTTACTTTAGTGGCAGCTAGAGTACTTCTCATTCGACTACTGTACGTCATATGGGGTCCTGCTTTGAACTTCGACTTTCGAGTGTTCTAGTGTGTACAATTTCTTCAAACGTCCTTTTCTGGTTCCTAGTTAACTCTCATTTAGGCAAATCTTGCAAGGAGCTGGCGCCTTGTATTACACATAGTCAGAATCAACACACAAAGGAGTTAATTAGCGCTCGAAATACGTAACACAAGTACAACAACAAAGACCTGAGCCGCCTACGGTAACTCTTACCTGGCATGCTTGTAAATACAAGGTACATAAACTCCACCAGATGTACGTCCTCCTTGATCCTCCTACATACATTCTTTGACAGTCAAACAGTTAACGGGACAGTTCATGCAACACACATGCGGAAAGGTAGACCTCATTTCCAAGCAACAGACAATGGTTCTACTAAATAACGATGAAAAGAACGAAATCTTTTAGCTTTCGGACACAGACCAAAAAGATAAGTGGATTAGCTCTCCATTTCATTTTCATCGTTTTTCCCGTTTTAATTGTTGTTTAAGTGTCTTTTTGTAGCTCGATAAAGGGGATTACCCCGAAAATTCGCATGTTGTGTTTTGTTCTAATAAATAGCGCTATTTTGAACCTTTCATGCGTTTGGATCTCGTTTAGCTTTCGGTTAGTTCAGATTTTTTGCTTACGTGTCAGTTCTGATTTTTGCTTATGTTGTACTTGTGTTACGTGACAGCTCCATTTTGTTTTTATAATAATGTTTCGGTCGCAGATGATCGTGGATCAAAAGCTGAAGATGGGTACGCCGATACTGCCACAGCTGTCAAAGGCAACGCTGGGGAAATCTCTGCTATGCGGGTTGAGCACATGTGGTTGTTTCCGATCGCGTAGACATCCCGAACCGCAGTTAACTCCTCTCAAGGCTATATGCAGTAACCATCTATGGTACAGACGCGAAGAATGGTATATCGGAAGTCGATGCTTTGCGCGTGTCCTACTTTCCTTCTTTACTTGCCTGGAGACTGTAAAAAAAGAAGAAAAAAAGAAGAAGGAAAGGTAATAAAGAATTTGGACATCGGACATTCTACCGGGGAGAGAGAGAGAGAGAGAGAGAGAGAGAGAGAGAGAGAGAGAGAGAGAGAGAGAGAGAGAGAGAGAGAGAGAGAGAGAGAGAGAGAGAGAGAGAGAGAGAGAGAGAGAGAGAGAGAGAGAGAGAGAGATCATTTCCTTTTGGTCTTAAAGACACGATAATTATGTGAAGGGACAAGCTACACAACTTGATCTCAAGACCCCTAAATGACTCCATAACGAAGCGGAAAGGGAAAGGAAGGGTCTGGTGCAGGATGTCACATACAGACGGCTCAGCTCCGTCAAGACTTTTTCATCCAGTCGACGTTGTGGGCTAAAAAGCCTTATACTGGGAGAAACTATAGACATGGAGATAAGGCTTTGAAGGGGACGAAAACCGGTGATCGTTTTTGAAGCTTTTACCCCATCCACTTTCCGGGCTGTTCTTAGGGAATGTCAATGTTTGTTTGTAAACCGGTCTTTTTGTCTCTCGGCATTGTATTTCGGTCGTCAGAGCGAGCGAGACAAGTAAGAGATTAGACTGCTGTATTGCTCAACACATTTTAAGTTACAACTTTCCAAGAAACTTGTATAGTGAAAGGCTCGGACTGAGCTAAGCGGCTCACTTAAACGAGAATTGGGTACTAACCCTTTCCTTCCCAACCAATGTATTTCTTAGGTCCAAGGTTTCAGGTTTCAAGGTTTTATTGAGATATTTGCCCCTGGGGGCTAGAAAGCAAAGTTACATTCGCACAAGACATTCCTTATAAACAAGTACATGAATTGTAGGTGAACATTTCAATTAAAGATGTTCTAGAATACAGCTTAACTTCATCCTGTTGAGGTTCCCCCCCTTCCCCCCATCCTCACCCTGAGTATAGCGATGAAGAGTGGGAGTTGAAGCAGGAAACCCGCATTACGTCGTGCATGTTATGCAAAGGTGAAGTGCTGCATAGCCGTCACAAAGGCTGGGAAGGGGCTAAATAGTGAATGTTACCAGATTAGTATCATGGTGAATAGTGGCTGGCCAAATAGTGAATGTTACCAAATTAGTAGCGTGGTGAATAGTGGCTGGCCAAATAGTGAATGTTACCAAATTAGTAGCAAGTTTCCGTACAACCTGCCGCATACAGTTAAATGGCTTCATGTTCATAATTATTTCTACACACAACACAATACAATACAATACAACACAGTTGAGTACAATACGACTTGCTGTTAAGCGTCAACTAAAATTACATAGGCCCTATACCATTTTTTACATGATTAGTCTCCATCTGGAAAGCTTGAATAGTTGTCATGCATCACAGTGAAACATATGAGGTAATCTGCTCCATTTTGGTCGTTCCTTCAATATTTATACATAGGAGTATTTGTTATTTTGTGCTTTGACTTTCATCTCCTCGGGGCGCAGGCATATTATTTTGCTCTTTTCCAATGAAGAGCAGACAAAGGCTGGAACGCGACGCATTTGAGACTTTTTTCCCACACTTACCGGCCTTGTTCGTGACGTCACTGATACGGACAGTTAGGAACAAAATGGAACCACTCACACTTCGTGTTTTCGCGGACTTGAAATGTCGATTTTTTAACAATCAGGAAAAGAAAATGGAGTGAAAAACTGCTGTGTGTTTATTTGTTATTCCGTTCTTATCAACAGGGCCTGTGACGTATGCATCGTCGGTTTGGCTCCCCGTTAAGCAACAGACTGATTGATTCTTGATATTTAACGCCCGCTGAGCGGCATAGGTCATTTGAAGGAGCAGCATCAACACAACAGAGCAGTTAATAAACACGATGCTAAAGCAGCGGTTTTGTCCCGAGGTTTGATCTGCCACAGATTTCCGGAGACTCCCCCCCCCTCCCCCCCTCCATCTCCACTTCTCTCTGTCTGCTCATTTTGCAGTCGACAAGGCATTGACTCACTTTCGATCATGGTCATGTGACTACATTCAAGATGGAAGATTTTAGATTACTTTATTATCTCATTCGAGAAATTAAAACGTGGCTAAACATTAACCACACTACAGTACAAAACAACATATTTTAGATCTCAAAGAAGGGTTACTGAAAATATAAAAGTTACATATTAAACAAACTAGTAATTTACGTAATTTACACACGCACACATACACACACACGCACACACGCACACACACACACACACACACACACACACACACACACACACACACACACACACACACACACACACAACACACACACACACACACACCACACACACACACACACACACACACACACACACACACACACACACACACACACACACACACACACACACACACACACACACACACCACACACACGCACACACACACCACACACACGCACACACACGCACACACACGCACACACACACGCACACACACGCACACACACGCACACACACGCACACACACCACCACGCACACACACGCACACACACACGCACACACACGCGCACACACAGCACACACACACGCACACACGCACACACACGCAGCACACACACGCACACCACCACACAACCACAACACACACACACACACACACACACACACACACACACACACACACACACACACACACAGCACACACACGCACACACACACACACACACACGCACGCACGCACACACGCACGCACGCACGCACGCACGCACGCACGCACCACGCACACCTGCTCTGACGATTGAACGGATTTATCTGTTCAGAAATGATACTGACATGAGCCATCAGTCAGACTGTACATGATGTAGGATCAGTTGCTATGGGAAAGCACAGACAGTGATGTCATCGTCTGGAGACCGATTGTGTAATGTAAGTTTCAAACTTGCTTTATTCACCAAGGGTGATGCTGCAGCTTCCGTTCTTTTCGTCCTGGCTCCGACAGAGTAATAAAACGACGTCACGGTCTGTCGTTTCCCATAGCAACTGACTGTATATCATGTAGCCGCATGACCATGATTGAAAGGGGATCATAGACTTTGTACAGACAGTGCTTCTTTGGTCTATGGCGTCATTTATTTTATGCAAATTTACACCACTACCACCACAGCCAACAACAACATCGACAACGATGATCAGAATCCAGAATCAAAAAAAGAAAAAGAAAAAAAAGAAAAAGAAAAAAAGACAACAAAAAAAGAAGAAAAAAGAAAGAAAAAAGACTAGCACTGGACAAGAAAACAATTGCTGAACCAACAAAAGATAAATTTGTTCGTTTCTCATGTAATTTTTCATCGTTTTTAACCGTTTAACTGTTCTTTTAAGTGTCGTTTTGTAGCTTGACAAAGGGGACTGCCCCGAAAACTTGCAGATTGTGTGTCTGTGTCATAATAAATAAGCTTTCTTTTGAACCTTTCATGTGTTTGGATCCATAATTTAAAGTTGAAATTATTATATTTTTCTTCTTAAGTGTACACTTATTGAAACCAAACTATGCACTTTTAGACAACCATAACCAACTGAATGATCATGATCTAGCCTAGGTGTGTGTTTTTTTTGTGTGTTTTTTAGAATCAGAAAAATAAACCCTCCCGAAGCCCCCCACACCCCTTCTCCCCTCCCCCAAAACCCTCCAACGACAACAAAAAGAAACCCAACACCCACCCACCCCTTAAAAAGAAAAGAAAAAAAGAAAAAAGAAAAAAAGAAAAGAAAGGCCAAATAATTTACTGGGTGGATGGCCTCTGCTATTACTCCCCCAGTCCGACCTACATTCCCGTGCCCGCCAGGATAATCCACGTTTGGTATTTTTGATTCCCCCCCAAAGCTAGCCATTCTAAGTGACCATAATCTACAGGGGCTCAGTCTAATTAACCGGGAAAGTATCCCCCCTCCAGCCATTTTGACCGTCGTCTGCCGTGAGATACAATTTGATTGACTTTTGATTCCGGCCTCGGTCTGTCCCGGCAGCGCTCGAACTGGGAGCTTGGGCTGCTGTGACTTCAAGGCACACACCCCTTGAAGGCCGGCTCAGTTTGCTGGGGAATATTCCGTTGATGAAAAGTACACAGAAGGGGATTCTTGCGGGCAACTTCGGAGATCTAGAGTCTTCCATTCGCAGTCGTCGGTCATGTTTACCGCCATGACAGCGGGACAAGATGGCGCTGTCGTCTCAGTATTTCCCGAGAGCCATCAGTGGAGAGAAAATGAATGTGTAAATAGCTGAATCCGCAGTCCCCGGGGGCTGGTCTGACATTTGGCATTCGTTTTTTTCCCCTTCTTTCCGGATCAGGCGGTGCTGTTTACCGGTTAGATGGTGGAGTAGACTCTTGTCGAACCCTCTGAGGGGGTCTGGAGTCGAATATGCTCATTACAATATTCAGAGGGAAGCGACTAGAGCTCCCCCTGTCAGATGCGCCGAGATATGCCATGGTGGGTAAAACAGCTAGCTATAACTATCACTTTCTTTCTCTCTGTCTCTGTCTGTTTC
>JABMCL010002017.1:702500-707500 GCA_018857735.1 Alviniconcha marisindica
CAGCTACAACAAAAGCAACAACAACAACAACAACAAAACTAAAAAGGGTCATCGTGAATCGGACCAACATTGGAATTTGGCAACACAAAGGGAAACGGGATAGAGCACATATGGGCTTCCCCTGGCGCGCAGGTAGCAAAAATGAACCGCATAGCATCACGCGATGAGAAAGAAAGTAAGCCTAAGTCGCTGAGAGCTAATAGAGCAAAGGTCCATGAACTGTGGCATTCTACGTGTCCACGGATGCGTCGGATTTTGCCGAAATCTCAACACTGGTGGCCAACGAACTTGGGCCGCAGCAACATACGGTATGCACGTGCAGCACCACTGGACGTTATTTCACGTCGTGTTCCAAGGCCAGACGTCTTTGGTTAGCCTTGCGGGGTGCACTTTCATTAATCACGTCCACCACATCCACCACGCCACATCGATGTCTGTTTTTCGGCTTTTTCGTCTGGGTCCTGGTTCGTTTCTGCCCCTCTGCCTCCTCCTCCGCCTCCTTCTCCTCCTCCTCCTCCTCCTCCTTGCCCTTCTCTTCCTGCCATCGTGCCACGGCCGGGTTCAGCATTTGAAATCGTGACTGACTAGTGGAGTCTCCACATGGCTCTTGGACATTTGTTGAGCGCAAGAGTGGAGATTTGAGGCAAGCCTCTTCCTCCAGTTTAGTTTTTAGTTTTTGTGTGTGTCTATTCTTCTTCTCTTCTCTCACTTGTCTCAGTTGTAACCGTGTTCACACTTGGGTCTTATGTGAAAGTGCACGTCACTGACCCAGTCACCTGCCCTTCAGTTCCTCTCGTCCTCTATGCTGTTGACAAAGGTCCAAACACACACACACACACACACACACGCACGCACGCACGTACGCACGCACGCACGCACGCACACACACATACACACACACACCCACACGCACGCACGCACGCACGCACGCACGCACGCACACACACACACACACACACACACACCACACACACACACACACACACACACACACACACACAAACACACACACACACACACACACAAGGTTGAAAATACCGCTGATTTTAACGGGACAACACAAAAATGCGCACAATTTCGGGCCAACCCCCTTTTGGACAACAACGGACTGACAAGTAAACAATGATAAATAAAAAAATAAAAAATAAAAATAAAAAGGAGAGAATTCTTTACTTGTCCTGTTTCGATTGTTTGTGCATTAAAATTAGCATACCTTTTAACCTAGTGTGTGTTTGGATCTTGTTTCAGCTTGGCTACCAGTAACACATCGCATTCAATACAAAATTTCAACTATCTGTTTGAATTCCATCTCTGGAACAGCCCCTGAGTATCTGTCCGACCTCCTTCAACCTTATACTCCAGCAAGACAGTTACGATCTGCATCTGACACACGAACCTTTGTCACCCCCCGTGTAAACACAAAAACATTTGGTGAAAGATCTTTTTCTTATGCTGGCCCATCTGTCTGGAACCAATTTGCCTCAAACACTCCGCCACTCTGATTCTGCCTCCTCTTTCAAAGCCGCCCTCAAGACGCACCTGTTTATAATTATTTCTAACTGTTTTTCACAGCCCTGCCCATCCCCTCGTTCGACGCTGTGTGTGTGTGTGTGTGTGTGTGTGTGTGTGTGTGTGTGCGTGCGTGCGTGCGTGCGTGCGTGCGTGCGTGCGTGCGTGCGTGCGTGCGTGCGTGCGCGTGTGTGTGTGTGTGTGGTTAGTGTTATTGTAAAGCGCCCTGTGCTACCACCTTGTGTGGTAGATGGGCGCTCTAGAAATCCTCTTTATTATTATTATTATTAATTTTAGACATTTGACAAAGGGAACAGCGACTGGTACTTCCAAAACGTTTTGAAAAAAATGAAAAAGAGAGAGAGAGAGAGAGACAAGACAAGACAACAGTTTATTTCCTTAGGCCTCCGGCCCCTGGAAAGGGGAGAACATTGTACATTATCATTTCCAGCATTCATATATAATGCATGGTAAAAACAAACAATCTCATACAGCAAATCAAGCGGTAATTGAACTACTCATTTTCTGATGTCATGTTTTCAACGTAATGTTGAGAGAGAGAGAGAGAGAGAGAGAGAGAGAGAGAGAGAGAGGAGAGAGAGAGAGAGAGAGAGAGAGAGAGAGAGAGAGAGAGAGAGAGAGAGAGAGAGAGAGATGCCGGTTGTGATGCCCAGCACAAATAAGATAAGATTGTTTATTGTCCATGCTAAAATCATACATGGAAATTTGTCTCTTGTCTGCACATTGTGTAACAGTAAACTATAATTAACACACACACACACACACACACACACACACACACACACACACACACACACACACACACACACACACACACACACACACACACACACCACCTACGTAACTTACGGACATAGGAAATGTGTGATATATTACTCAAGTGTAATGCTGTTTTTAACTGCTTCCATTTGACTGGAACCCATTTGTTTGTAAATCTGTGAAATATGTGTGATACGGTAGCGTGATCGTAAAGCATGTCGGCTTCTGGTCATTGTGATGTTCAGCAAACAGGAAATATGTGGCATATTCCTCGAGTGTAATGCTGGTTGCTGTTTGCGATACCCAGCACACAGGAAATATGTGGCATATTCCTCGAGTGTAATGCTGGTCGCTGTTTGCGATACCCAGCACAAGGAAATATGTGGCATATTCCTCGAGTGTAATTCTGGTTGCTGTTTGTGATACCCAGCACACAGGAAATATGTGGCATATTCCTCGAGTGTGATGCTGGTTGCTGTTTGCGATACCCAGCACAAGGAAATATGTGGCATATTCCTCGAGTGTAATGCTATTCCTCGAGTGTAATGCTAGTTGCTGTTTGTGATACCCAGCACAAGGAAATATGTGGCACATTCATCGAGTGTAATGCTGGTTGCTGCTTTGATGCCCAGCACACAGGAAATATGTGGCATATTCCTCGAGTGTAATGCTATTCCTCGAGTGTAATGCTGGTTGCTGTTTGTGATACCCAGCACACAGGAAATATGTGGCATATTCCTCGAGTGTAATGCTGGTTGCTGTTTGCGATACCCAGCACAAGGAAATATGTGGCATATTCCTCGAGTGTAATGCTATTCCTCGAGTGTAATGCTGGTTGCTGTTTGTGATACCCAGCACAAGGAAATATATGGCACATTCATCGAGTGTAATGCTGGTTGCTGCTTTGATGCCAAGCACACAGGAAATATGTGGCATATTCCTCGAGTGTAATGCTGGTTGCTGCTTTGATGCCCAGCACACAGGAAATATGTGGCACAGTCTTCGAGTGTAAAGCTGTTTTGACCTGCTTCCATTTGACTGCAGCCATTTGTTTATAAATATGTGGAGTATGTGTGATACGGTGGAGTGATCGTAAAGCGTTTTAACTGCGCTATTTTTGTTTATAGATATATTTCAGTTTGTACAAATGGAAGAAGAAGAAAAATATTTTCTACTTAAATAGCTTCTACAAATGTTGTAGACGAAGCAACAACAATCAAAGCAGGAGCAGTGGCAGAATAAGGTGGTGGACGGGAACAAGAAGAAGAAGAGGAAGAAGAGGAGGAGGAGGAGGAGGAAGAGAAGGAGGAGAAGGAGGAGAGAAAAGGAAGAAGAGAAGAATAAGGATCAGGAGGAGGAGGAGGAGGAGATGGAGGAGGAGGAGGAGAAGTAGAAGAAGAAGCAGAAGACGAAGAAGAAGAAGAAGAAGAAGAAGAAGAAGAAGAAGAAGAAGAAGAAGAAGAAAGGACAAGCAGAAAAAGAATGAGATGGGGAAGAAAGAAATAGCAGCAGCATCAAACACTTAAACCAACAGGACTAACTTATCCGGCACATTCCCCTCGGGGAAGTCTTTGCTCCGTCACCGGCGCCAGAATTGTCCTGGAGAGGTGCCAATTGCACACGCTAGGCACGTGCGTCCCGGACCGAGGGTGCCGGGCCCCGATCGATAGAGGGGATGATTGATTTTCACCTCCACTGAAAGATGCTCAGGCAAGTGAAAGACGTTGGCGAAATGAAGATGCCAACGGAAAGGGCAGGGAAAAGAGAATTCCAAGTTTGCAAAATAGCGCAGCTCGGTCGCTCGTTCCCGGTTCTTGTTTTCTTTCTTTTTCTCCCCCTCTTGTAAATTATCATTTCATTTTTAAGGTTTGAGTGTACCGGCAATGCTTCATTCTAACCAGCGTTAGTCTTCCCCGGGCTTTGAAAGGGATACTGGTGACAGAACAGTCTAAAGGAAAGAACAAAACAGAAGATGATAAATACTATGTGCAGGCATCGGTCGAGAAGAGTGGGGTTGTGCCGTGTGTGTGTGTGTGTGTGTGTGTGTGTGTGTGTGTGTGTGTGTGTGTGTGTGTGTGTGTGTGTGTGTGTGTGTGTGTGTGTGTGTGTGTGTGTGTGTGTGTGTGTGTGTGTGTGTGTGTGTGTGTGTGTGTGTGTGTGTGTGTGTGTGTGTGTGTGTGCCACGCACAGACCCCTCCACCCCCACCCCCCCACACACACATCACATACAAACACACACATACACACACACCCACACCCACACGCCCACACACACACACGCACGCACGCATGCACGCACGCACGCACGCACGCACGCACGCACACACACACACACACACACACACATCTATCGGCAAAATCGTTCAGCGCACATGCTTCTTGAAACGAAAGTTACACTATGTGTTATTGATATATGCTGGTATATTGATAATCTTAACATCAGTTCAGTGGCACTTATGTAAAGACTTAAAACAAACAAACAAACAAACAATCAAAGAAGAAGAAGAAGAAGAAGAAGAAGAAGAAACACACACACACACACACACACACACACACACACACACACACACACACACACACACACACACAACACACACACACACACACACACACACACACCACACACACACACACACACACACACACACACACACACACACACACACACACACACACACACACACACACACACACACACACACACACACACC
>JABMCL010002017.1:732500-737500 GCA_018857735.1 Alviniconcha marisindica
TATCGTTTTGCTCTTTTCACGAGCCTATATTTGATATGGTTTATAGATATTGATTCGGTTTATCTTCTAGTTTTGTTTTGTTTAGTTTTTTATCACGAGCGTGGCTGATAGCGTAACTAATAGTTATCAGGTTTGCCCCTCGCCATTGCAACAACGTAAGGGATATTTTGTATAATACTGATCTTATAAATTCTATTGTTAGATTGATTGTTCATTGTCCAGTGGGTAAGTTAGTATATGTTTTTGTTGTTAATAACACCTCGATGTGAACAGACATAAAACATTGACCGATTGATCGACATTGCCACGGTACTAACCGGTATCATACGTAGTAAGTATCAGATTTATCTCTCGTCTTTGTTATGACACTATATTGCTGATAGAACAGATAACAGATAATTATTGAGTTGATCTTTTCTTAGTTATCTCATGAAGCTGGCTGAATACTCCGCTGATGGATGCTGATCGGGTTTATTGTTTTGTCCTAAATCGTCAAGGGCAAAGCTGACAGTACAGATTACGTTTTTCTTTTTATGATACATATTAATCGGGTTTATCCACTCTATCTCCTTGTCTTTGCCATTCACTCAACTGTTGGTACAGCTGATATAGATGTAGTGACTGGGTTTACCGCCTTTGTTTGTGTGTCGGGAACCCAGATGATAGCACGTTTTCTAGATACTGGTTGAGTTTATCGCCGATAGCACAGGTTATAGACATTGAGTATATCTCCTTGTTTATGTCGAGTGGGCCTACCTGATAGAACAGTTTATAGATATTGATTGAGTTTATCTCACTGTCCTTGTCTAATGAGCCTAGCGGATAGCATAGTTTATAGATATTGATTGAGTTTATCTCAATGTCTTTGTGTAATGAGCATAGCGGATAGCACAGTTTATAGAGACAGTGATTAGGTTTATTATCTGCTCGTCTTTTGTCTCCGGCACCCAGATGAAGTCAGCTGTGCGTGTTTAACAAAGTTACGAGAGAACACAAGCTTTGCATTAACAACGGCAATGCCATCGTCAGACCGGTTTAACATCAAATTGTCTCCGAAGAGGCACTAAATACGTGTGTGTGTGTGTGGTGTGTGCGTGCGTGCGTGCGTGCGTGCGTGCGTGCGTGCGTGAATGCGTGCGTGAATACGTGCGTGCGTGCGTGAGTGTGTGTGCGTGTGTATGCGTGTGTGCGTGTGTGCGTGTGTGTGCGCGTGTGTGCGTGTGTGTGTGTGTGTGCGTGTGTTTGCGTGCGTGCGTGCGTGCGTGTGTGTTGTGTGTGTGTGCGTGCGTGCGTGCGTGCGTGCGTGCGTGCGTGCGTGCGTGCGTGCGTGCGTGCGTGCGTGTGTGTGTGTGTGTGGAGGACCCCCCCCCCCCACCCCCACCCCCACAACACACCACACACACACACACACACACCACACACACACACACACACACACACACACACACACACACACACACACACACACACACACACACACACACACACACACACATTCCATTATTGAAATCCCATAAGTCGAAATGCAGCTGCAGGATTGGCTCGTAACACTGCTCTTGTATGTATGACGTTATGCAACACCGCTCTTGTATGTATGATATTATGTAACACTGCTCTAGTATACATGTATGATGTTATGTAACACTGCTCTTGTATGTATGACGTTATATAACACTGCTCTTGTATACATGTATGACGTTGTGTAACACTGCGCTTGTATGTATGACGATTTGTATGTATAACGATGTGCGCTTGTATGTATGACGATTTGTAACACTGCTCTTGTGTACATATATGACGTTGTGTAACACTGCTCTTGTATATATGACATTTTGTAACACAACTCTTGTGTGTATGACGTTGTGAAACACTGCTCTTGTATGTATGACGTTGTGTAACACTACTCCTGTATGCATGGCGTTGTGTAACACTGCTCTTGTATGTATGAAGTTGTGTAACACTGCTCTTGTTTGTATGACGTTGTGTAACACTGCTCTTGTATGTATGACGTTGTGTAACACTGCTCTTGTATGTAAGACGTTGTGTAACACTGCTCTTGTGTGTATGACGTTGTGTAACACTGCTCTTGTATGTAAGACGTTGTGTAACACTGCTCTTGTGTGTATGACGTTGTGTAACACTGCTCTTGTATGTAAGACGTTGTGTAACACTGCTCTTGTATGTAAGACGTTGTGTAACACTGCTCGTGTGTGTAAGACGTTGTGTAACACTACTCTTGTATGTAAGACGTTGTGTAACACTGCTCTTGTATGCATGACGTTGTGTAACACTGAGGCGAGGCCAAAACTGTTGCGCACGCTGCCCTCTCGTTAAAAACTGGGTGAACCTGAAGGGTATAGCTGAGGACCGGTAACAAAAACAACAAGCAACACAAGGGGGGGTGGGGGGTTGGGGGTGTGGGGTGGGGGGTGGGGGTGGGGGGTGGTAGCACCGTCGTCAGTGACTTAAATCCAACTGCAGCAGTAAGCGTTGTTGTGGCCAAAATTCCACAGACGTTCCACTAACGCAAAGAATTAATAACTAGGCTGGATAGCGCCGCTCTGTCGCAGCTGGTTGTTTTCGATCAGGGCAAAATGATCCCAATTTCACAAGGAATACTCAAGGGGGGTCAGTGGTGTGGGAGGGGGTGGGGGGGGGGGGGGGGGGGGGGGGGGGGGGGAGGTTGGGGGCGGGGGCGACCCGGGGACCCAACAACGTCACATCTCATAGCGGCGGTTCAACAGACGGATAGACGCTGACGTATCAAAAGTCAGCATCTCAGTTCACGGCAAAAGCAGCTTTTACGAATCTGTCTGGAGTCACGTACTCCAACTGCATACCATTATTTTACAGACCGTCTTCTTCTTTACATGCATATCCATATATTTTGTATTTCTCTAATACTGTACGCCCTGAGATAACCGCAATGGTTGACTGGGCGTAAAACACCAGATCTCTTACTTACTCTGATACTATACACTAACTACAGACATAGTCTTATTGTAAGCATTGGGCAGTTTCTTCCCTAGAACGGTCATTTGCTTTGAGGGACTGATTCATATCATGAGATATGATTTAATCGGTAGCTGAGATACGACTGCTAAAAAGGGGGGAAAGAAAAAAAGAAAGAAAAAAAGAAAGAAAAAATCCTTCCGAACAGAAGCGAGTCCTTGATTCATTGAAGATGGCGGGCATGCGGTTCCTAGATGATCTGGTGTCCCAATAAATCCAACAACAAATTTAGGCATGGCTCGATTTTTAGATGCTTTGTACACCTGCCATTAGAAGATTGTAGGCAATATGCAGTTCCTAGTTTTTCTGGTGTTCCAATAAATCCAACAACAAATGTAGACATGGCTCGATCTTTAGATGCTTTGTACACCAGCTATTCGAAAATGACAGACAATATGCAGTTCCTAGTTTTTCTGGCGTCCCAATAAATCCAACAACAAATGTAGACATCGATCTTTAGATGTTTCCTGAACGTGCCACTCAAGATGGCGGACATGCATTTCCCAGCTGATCTTATGTTCCAATAAAACCAACAACAAATGTAAACATGGCTCTTTAGAAGTTTTGTTCACGTGCCATTGAAGATGGCAGACATGCAGTTCCCAGCTGATCTTATGTTCCAGTAAAACCAACAACAAATGTAGACATGGCTCTTTAGATGTTTTGTGCACGTGCCACTTGGGGGATCGGTGTGACGTGAGGGAGACACCCTACAGCCCGACCCAGACGCCGCAGAGCCAGTGGTAAACCTGTCTGTCTGCGTCTGTGACTGGCTGAACACTAAGTCCTTGATGTTTTGGTTGGCCGGCTTTCAACTTCCTGCTGGTTTCCGCCGGAGTCTGCACGTTGTCTGTTTGTCTGTTGGCAGAGTGGAGGAATCCACGAAAGGATGCATGGCGAGAATGTCATGTTAACTCGCGGTCTGATGTCGCTCACGTGAGGAACCCGAGGAGCCAGCCACCGACCTCATTATTTGAAGACAAAACAATGAGACTTGCGCCTGCAAACGCTTGGATATGGGACGTGATCATTCGGCGCACCAGGATTGCTTCAAATATTTTCGGAGTGTTCGTGACAGGTTCTTCGTGATGGTTTTGAAGTTTTGAGACACTGCTTGCTGTATGGTTATAAGATGATACTACTCGATGTTGTAATGCAAACATTAAGCGCTGATCCTGCCCTCCCCCTCCCTCCCTCTCCCCCCCCCCACCGATGAAGTGATGCTTAATGTCCTCAGATGTCGGTTGACATATTAGGGACAAGCTGTGACCAATGCCGAAGCATGGTTCAATATAGCTTACGTCACGGAAACCAGAAGGCTCGTTAGGACGGACAGCTCAGGACGGCACCTCGACTCTCCCCACTCGCTCCTGAACTTGAACCCCCCCCCCCACCCCCAACACCTCCTTCATATACTGGCAGTCCTAACCCCCAGCTAAAGTAGTTCGGTTATTAACTGGCCCATCTATTGTGAGCCAAATGCATATAGTTTCCGTCTCTCTGTGGCTATATCTATCTCTATCTGTCTGTCTGTCTATCTGTCTGTATGTCTGTCTGTCTGTCTGTCTCTCTCCCCCACCCCTCTCTCTCTCTCTCTCACACACACACACACACTCTGTCTGCCTATCTGTCTGTCTGTCTGTGTCTGTCTGCCTAGCTCCCCCCCCCCTCTCTCTCCCCACATGTGTTTATTAGGCCGTTCAAACAGACTTATTTACATTTGATGTAAACACCAGTGACGGATTTCCTTATATAGACAATTTAAAACATTAGCTGGTGTTGAACCCTACATGGTGTTAAATTTAAATAGACACAATTAAGGTATACATTGGCCAAGTTTATGTTTGGGATGCCAGATATTAAATTTACAGTACATAGATCAAGATTTTAATTTATAAGGCGGATGAACTGAAATGTCCATTCTGCTTGACGGCTGTGGGCAATGACGTCCATTTTGTTGTATGCTGTCCTGCATTTGATGATTTAAG
>JABMCL010002017.1:742500-747500 GCA_018857735.1 Alviniconcha marisindica
CTTACCCGCGTTGGCCTGTCGTGATATAACCGTACTGGTTGACTGGGTGTAAAACACCAAGTTATTTACTTACTTACCCGCGTTGGCGTGGGCTGAGTCACGACACACTGCTACACCCAGCAGGAGGACGATGGCTACGTGAAAATGTTGCTATGCGCTCCCTGTCTGTGTGGAGACTTCAGCCATGATAAGCACCAACCTTCCGGACAAAATGGAGATAAATCCTCCGAAGACAGCCCTGTGGCTGCCCATGTGGCGAGATGATTAAAACAACAACAACCTCATTTGCGCAATCCTCTCACCCTATGAAATGCGTTGTCAGTCCTCTCACCCTATGAAATGCGTTGTCAGTCCTCTCACCCTATGAAATGCGTTGTCAACATACAACTGCATACATATCAGCTGACCACCAACATAGTATTCAGCTGGGAAACGGTTACAACAACAACAACAACAACAATAGCAAATCCATGACCTGTCTTGTTTTGTATGTTTGTTATTGTTATTGCTTTTATGTTCTTTTTACGTGAGAGTTGACACTGCAATTTTCCGTAATGGAATGAATACAGTATTCAGTATAATGCAGTCCTCCAAACGACTTGGACTAGCTGCAGTCAGCAATCATTATGCCATCAGCTATCCCCGGCTACACGTCGGCGTGACGATGTCTGTGGTGGCAGAGGTCTTTGACATGGCGTGACGATGTCTGTGGTGGAGGAGGATATCTCTGACATTGCGTGACGATGTCTGTGGCGGCATAGGAGATCTTTGACATGGCGTGACGATGTCTGACGGCGGAGATCTTTGACATGGCGTGACGATGTCTGACGGCGGAGATCTTTGACATGGCGTGACGATGTCTGACGGCGGCAGAGGAGATCTTTGACATGGTGTGACGATGTCTGTAGTGGAGGAGGAGATCTTTGACATTGTGTGACGATGTAAGTGAGGAGATCTTTGACATGGCGTGACGATGTTAGTGGCGGAAGAGGAGATCTTTGACATGGCGTGACGATGTCTGACGGCGGAGATCTTTGACATGGCGTGACGATGTCTGACGGCGGAGATCTTTGACATGGCGTGACGATGTCTGACGGCGGAGATCTTTGACATGGCGTGACGATGTCTGACGGCGGAGATCTTTGACATGGCGTGACGATGTCTGACGGCGGCAGAGGAGATCTTTGACATGGTGTGACGATGTCTGTAGTGGAGGAGGAGATCTTTGACATGGTGTGACGATGTCAGTGAGGAGATCTTTGACATGGCGTGACGATGTTAGTGGCGGAGGAGGAGATCTTTGACATGGCGTGACGATGTCTGGCGGAGGAGGAGATCTTTGACATGGCGTGACGATGTCTGTGGCGGCAGAGATCTTTGATATGGCGTGACGATATATGTGGCGGCGGAGATCTTTGATATGGCGTGACGATGTCTGTGGCGGAGGAGGGGATCTTTGACATGGCGTGACGATGTCTGTGGCGGCAGAGATCTTTGATATGGCGTGACGATGTCTGTGGCGGCGGAGATCTTTGACATGGCGTGACGATGTCTGTGGCGGTGGAGATCTTTGATATGGCGTGACGATGTCTGTGGCGGCAGAGATCTTTGATATGGCGTGACGATATCTGTGGCGGCGGAGATCTTTGATATGGCGTGACGATGTCTGTGGCGGAGGAGGGGATCTTTGACATGGCGTGACGATGTCTGTGGCGGCAGAGATCTTTGATATGGCGTGACGATGTCTGTGGCGGCGGAGATCTTTGACATGGCGTGACGATGTCTGTGGCGGTGGAGGAGAGCATTGACATGGGGACCCCCTCTCTCCATGCAGTTGGCAGATAAACAGGGGCTAGGAGACTTTACAGGGGCTAGGAGACTTTACAGGGGCTAGGAGACTTTACAGGGGCTAGGAGATTGTACAGGGCTAAAGGACTTTACAGAACCTAGGAGACCTTACAGGGGCTAGGGGACTTTACAGTGGCTAGGAGATTGTACAGTGCTAGGGGACTTTACAGGGCCTAGGAGACTTTACATGGACTAGGAAACTTTACAGGGGCTAGGAGATTGTACAGGGGCTTGGGGACTTTACAGAGCCTAGGAGACGTTACAGTGGCTAGGAGACTTATACCTTTCCTGGTTTGAAACTGTCCTTCATTTTGCATCGCATGTTTCGCTAGACCGTACACGCTCCGTCACTGATTTTTGCTATTTTCTAGCGGCGTCACTTTTCTGCGTCTTGCCCACACTGATTAGCTTTTTTTCAAATTCACATGTAATGCTGGAGTGGAAACAGGTCATGTTTTGAGGAAACGCTGCACACATTTTCCACGTGCTTCCATTGCACTGAAGCGTAGGCCTAGTCTGTTAAGGTGGTTTGCATTTACTTGAGCTAGAATATCCGTGTACTGCGTCAAAAACAGTTGTTTAACATTTGAGCAATGTAAAGGCTACCTGTCTGTCTGCGATTGTTCGTATGTTTGTGTCTGTCTGTCTGTCAGTCTGTATGTATGTATGTATGTGTGATGTTGTGAAACGTGTTGATCTGCACAAGAATATGCTGTTTGGAGAAACGTCACTCGCAAACCCTAAGTCTCTGTGTGAGTATTATACTGCAACGTTAATTCAGAGAATAAACTTCGTTGATATGTATGTATGTATGTATGTATGTATGTATGTAGATCATCCTATGAGACACTGTGCGGATGGCGGGGCGTTAAAACCCAAGAACTAGCCTTGTCTGTACGTATGGACGCGCGCATGCATTATGCATGTATTCCAATATTATCATTTTACAGGGTTCCAGTTTCGCGGTGGGAGGGCTTGGGTGCAAGGTGGTGGGTGGGGTGGGACGGGTAGGGAGGGGTGGGAGTGGGAGGTGGGGGTAGAGGTGGCGTCCTAAATGCATCTTTGCGGAGAGTAAAAGGCTAGGCGCTTCGGTAAGGGAGGGGTAAAAAAACAAAAAACAAATAAAAAACCAAACAAAAAAACCAACAACTGTACTGTCGTCTTTTGAATGCAATTTACGTCAATTGCACATAACTAGTCTGACCCGGGCAAAAGTCGTTAACCACCGACACGGCCATTTCAAGACCTTAATGGCTCCCCGGGTCGGGAGATTTTCATGCCAATCGAGCTTTACAGCGAAAAAGTCTTAGCTCTCCTCCCCCCCACCCCAATCCCCACTACGATTCCTTCATCCATTTGCGAAAAGACGCAAATCACACAGATGGATGAGCCAGGGACAGAAAGACATTTGAAATCAGAAGTGGGCCTGCACCACGGCCAGCGGAGCGAAGGGAGAGAGAGCGACTCTAATTCTCCGTCTCACGTCACAGTAAGAAACGATTGACGGACGGCTTCCGGTTTGGGGCAAAGAGAGAAATGTCATCATCAATTAGAGATGCTTCTGTCGTTTAGATCTGCATTTTAAATGGCTGGGTGGGTGGGAGAGAGAGAGAGAGGGAGAGAGAGAGAGAGAGAGAGAGAGAGAGAGAGAGAGAGAGAGAGAGAGAGAGAGAGAGACGCACGCACGCACACACACACACACACACACACACACACACACACACACACACTCTCTCTCTCTCTTTCTCTCTCTCTCTCAGACTCAGAGGAGAGAGAGAGAGAGAGAGAGAGAGAGAGAGAGAGAGAGAGAGAGAGAGAGAGAAGAAGGTCGTCTTCAACGGAGCAGTGCCCTCTACAGAATAAACTGAACTTATTCCACTCAAGCCGAATGCGAGACGACACTGAGACAGCTAAACGGGTCAACGGACAGCCACGGGGATTGTCAACCTCAGTGTCAACCACGCAGAGAACCTAACCTCAGCACTCGGACGTGCAGCTCAGCAGACAGACAGACAGACAGACAGACAAGTCACAGCCTCTTACTGACAATACGTCTCCCAAGTTCGCTCTGGTGGAATAATAAACAATCTGCATGCACATCTTACCGGGCAAAATGTTTTGCGGTTTAGGAGGGTTAAGCCGCAGTAACAGTTAGTCAGGACAGTCAGTACTTCAGCCATGCAGTCGAGGTGAATGAAGGATGTTTACCGCCAGTTGCACCCCTGCCCCCTTCCCCATTCCCTCAACCCCATACCGCCCTCTCCTGTACCCTACCCCCACCCCCACCCCCCGCCCCCCGCCCCCTCCGGCGCCTTCCAGAGCAGCCCCGGCCCAGGGCTGGAGGCAATCGATGGAGTCCGGGCTATGGCAGCTCACTAGCGTCAGAAGACAAAATAAGTGCAGATATAATTAGTAATTATCTTCTGCAGATAAGTAGTCATTATCTGCACACGATTTTAATGATCTGCACATAATTACTAAATGCATCTCCACTTATTTGTAGTTATGGACTTCGTTAATGATAATAATAACAATGAAGACTTAGAGCGCCTAACCCGCACAGGCCCTAAGCGCTTACACGTTCTTTACAAATACATATTGTCAAAATTCAACGCATACACCATGAATGCACGCACACACGCACGCACACACACAGACTCGCACACGCACGCACACGCACGCACACGCACACGCGCACGCACGCACGCACGCACGCACACACACACACACACACACAAACACGCACACACCAGTCTAAAATAAGTAAAATAAGCAAATAAGTCGTCAGAAGGAGTACGACAGGATTATAATTAGTAATAATGTGCACATAATTAGTAAGTATGTGCACATAATGACTAATTTTGTGCCTTTGACGCACGTAAGCCGTTGGAATCCAGAGTCAAAAGACATACTATGAATAAGATAAAATAAAATTCTTTATTTACGAGGGTAATAGATAAGCATGTACGCTTTTTTATATTCAGCCCTCGCCCAAACAAAGGGACTACTCTAGGTATAATTATACATGTACACATTTTCTAATCTACGACACACTGGTACACACATGGAATAAATGAAGTTCAGACGTCAAACATGATACGAGACAGGCAGGAATGAAGGTGGATACATGGGGCTATAAAATCAGCAGCAAA
>JABMCL010002017.1:762500-777500 GCA_018857735.1 Alviniconcha marisindica
AATGGCAAAGTGTAATGAAAGTCGCATCCAGTGTCAAGCAAACCCCCATCAGTCCCGCCAGCTTGCATTAGGGAGACGAACATACCGGCACGCAAATATTCGTGCTGTGACAGACCTTATTGCCATCAGATACAGCCTGTTTTTTCACGTCTCTCTCTCTCTGTCTCTGTCTGTCTGTCTGTCTGTCTGTCTCTGTCTGTCTGTCTGTCTCTCTCCCTCTCTCTCTTCATGAGGGGCAACGGCCCAGATGTATAAATCATCCGCATCTCTCTCTCTCTCTGTGCCTTTCTCTGTCTGTCTCGGCCCTTTTCTGTCTCTGTCTCTCTGTGTCTTTGTATCTCCGTCTCTCTACCCCTATGTCTCTCTCTGCCTCTCTCGCTCTGTCTTTCTCTGTCTCTTGCCTGTCTCTGTCCCTCTCTCTGTCTTTCACTGCCCCTGCCTCTCTGTGTGTCTGTGTGTGGTGTGTGTGTGTCTCTCTCTCTGCATGTATAATGAGTGATGGTGATGATGAAGTGATGCTTTATGTCCTCAGATGTCAGTTGACATATTAGGGACAAGTTGTGACCGATGCCGAAGCACGGTTCAATATATCTTTACGTCCACGGAAACAGGAAGGCTCGTTAGGACGGACAGCCCAGGACGGCCACCTCGACTCTGACACAGCTCCTGACCTATGAATGAGTGATGTGTGCACTATATGCATATATATGCACTGTGCTGAGCTGGCGCTGTCAACACACAGGTTTTTGTGCGGAAGGTTTTCATGTTCCATGCATAACGTGTCACTCATTCATTCATGTTTTATGTATGTATATAAGTGATGCCTATAGTAATGTGTAAATAAATGGTGCCTTGTAATTCTTTGCTCATCAGCAGCTTAGCGAAGACTATAGTCATTAGTTTTTAATTTAACTGAACCTATAACGCAATTCTTTTAAATATAATGTTCAAATTCGAGTTCTCTCTCTCACTCTCTCTCTTACACTCTCACACACACACACACACACACACACACACACACACACACACACACACACACACACACACACACACACACACACACACACACACACACACACACACACACACACACACACACACACACACACACACACACACACACACACACACACACACACACACTCTCTCTCTCTCTCTCTCTCTTTCTCCCTCCCCCGTCTCTCTCTCTCTCTCTCTCTCTCTCTCTCTCTCTCTCTCTCTCTCTCTCTCTCGTCCACCCCCACCTCCTTTTTTGTCTTTCTCCTTGTAGTTCTGCATCCATCTTCTTGTATTTCTCCCTCTTGTCCCTCTCTCCCCTTTCTCTTTTTTTGGTTCTAACTTATGCACACACACACACACACACACACACACACACACACACACACACACACACACACACACACACACACACACACACACACACACACACACACACACACACACTCACATGCACGCACGCATAGGAATCAGAAAACACAGAGGAGGGAGAGGTTCACTGCCACTATGCAGTCTTTCTGTGACTCAGCACAACAGCAGTGTTCTTTCTAGGCGGGACAAGCATTAAAAACAGGCTGAAACGGACAAAGGAGGCGTATTGCCCCGTGATGGATTGTCAGCAGATGAAGTTTGATTTTGCATTCAACTCGCTGCTGTACAGGAAGCCACCGAAAGGCGTGTGGCACTGGCGTGACGTGATCTGACATAATTGTCGCTCGGGCCAAGGCAAGCTACATGCGCTGTTCAAAGTCCCTCACCACCTGAATTATGCTGATGAAACTATGTGCTGCAGCTGAAGACGGTATGCGAGATTTATTACAGCCAAAGTCGAACACTGTAGTCGTTTCACGGTTTGCATAAACTCAAGCTGTATATAAAAAAGGAAGAACAAAAAGAAGAAAGAGACGATAACATGAGTAAGTAAGTAAATTGGTGTTTTACGCCCAGTCAACCAGTGTGGTTTTATCAGGGCGACGATAACATGAGGGAAATGACATCTGTTTTAAAACACACGAATCAGAGGCAGTGTGGTCTTATAACAGCATGTTAAAAATATTTTTAAAAGGAGGTGTGGTGGGAGCCGTCGTGGATTCAAAACAGTTTCGTCACCCCCTAAACAATCTCTTCCATTTTTGTGTTCAAACGTCGTTGTCAAGTCGAACAAAGACCATGACAGCAAAGAGAGAGAGAGAGAGAGAGAGAGAGAGAGAGAGAGAGAGAGAGAGAGAGAGAGAGAGAGAGAGAGAGAGAGAGAGAGAGAGAGGTGACTAGTCGGTCAGAAGTGTCCGATACACTGCTTTAAAACTACACATTCGCCCTGTTAGTCGTTGCGTTTCAGGCTGTTTACAACTTCATGTTCGGAACTGCAAAACCTGTTAAAACGTATCCAGGGAAAGGGCAAAGGCACCTGAAGCATGGGCATTTTTACATTTCTGAATTAAACCCGTTGCGGCCATTACGCAACGCGGAGCGTCATTCCACGTGACAAACCCGTTAAGAAGACGAGGGGTAGCCCACTAGCTTTGCAAACATCCAATTTGCGGTCATGAAAACGAAATCATCGCCGCTGCTCTCCCCGAAATCACCTCCACAACGAGACGCTAATATTTGCTATCACCGTCCCCAAAACCCGGGCCATAAATAAAAAGAAAAAGAAAGAAGGGGTGGGGGGGCAGAGAGAGAGAGAGAGAGAGAGAGAGAGAGAGAGAGAGAGAGAGAGAGAGAGAGAGAGAGAGAGAGAGAGGCTGCAGCATACACAACAAACCCTCCCTTCAGGAATCACTATCATAATCGTAATCACCCCTAACGCCACCACCTCTGTACCGTTATGCACACTACCCTCCTCCTCCTAATCATCATCATCATCATTACCACCACCACCACCACCACCATCACCATCACCACCACCACAACAATCCTCTACCTCCTCCTCCTCCTCCTTGTCGCCGAAGACGTAGACGCCATCCTCTGAAACTATACTCGTACAAAGGAAAATTAGCCCGGTTTTGATGCCGCGGCATCTCAGCTCGGCCTCTCAGACTTACCTCCCCCGACCTCACAGGACCCGTCCATCTCCCCCCCAACCACCCACCCACCCCACCCGCCCCGCCCCACCCCGCCCCGCCCCATCCTACCGCACCAGACTCCCCCTCCCTTTCCCATGCCCTTCCCTCCCCGCCCCGGCTCGACACCCCTGGGTTTTGCGTCCACGCGAGGAAAGTGCGGTCATTCATTATTCATGCCAGAAGGCGCTCTGCCAATGAGAGGCGACGCTGCGCTCAACCGGGGCTAAGACTTGCAGAGGAGAAGAGATGGCGTGCAAAGCGAAGCTGGCAGAGCCCAGGACGTGGTCGATATGATGGAATCCTGCTCCAAGACTCTCAGAAGTGCAGGCAGGCAGGCAGGGAGGGAGGCAGGGCCGGATCGACGCTCCGAGGGTTTGAGACCAAGGGTTCTGGAACCCATGGGTGTTTCTTTCCTCTCTGCATGGGCAGGACGGGGACCTGATCAGGGTTGTGGTGAGGGTGAGGGTGAGGGGCGGGGGTGGTTGGGGGCAGGGGAAGGGGTGGGGGGGTGGGGAGGGAGGGGGTTGGTGACGGAAGGGGGAGACGGGATGACACGAACGCGGGAACCGTTAACATTTTAGACCGTCGCTTGGACCCTTTCAGGATCGTTCTCTCTCTTTCTCTCTCTCTCTCTCTCTCTCTCTCTCCTCTCTCTCTCTCTTCTCCAACATGGGACCGTCGTCCATTGGATAGCGAGATGGCAAGAAAAGCGGGTGACCCCCATCCGATTCTGTGTGTGTGTGTGTGTGTGTGTGTGTGTGTGTGTGTGTGTGTGTGTGTGTGTGTGTGTGTGTGTGTGTGTGTGTGTGTGTGTGCGTGTGCGCCTGCCGCGTGCGTGTCGTCGTGGTGGCTGGCGAGGGCTGTATGGTCGAAGGACGCTGGTGGTGTGGTGCGCGACGTGCTCGCCGCTCGGCCAGTCAGACAGCCGCCATCAGCAAGGACGGTGCCAGAACCTACAACCCATCGTACACAGCCTCGCACAATTCCGCACAGCGGCCCTCCTCTCTCATTGATAATCCAGCCGGCTTTCATTATTCTTTTCTTTTTTAGGCCTGCAGAACGTTTCGTATTAACCAATCTGACGACGGACGTCAGGAATGGGATACCTGTTCCACTGAACCTGAGATGGAGCGAACAGAATGGCGAAGACCAAGACACAGACTGGCAGGGAGCGTCCGGCCACAAAGACCTGCCGGCGAGTCGGCCATCTCGGGACTTCCATGGCATCGTCCGGCATGGATCCCATTTCAGGAAGAGGTACTGTGGATGAGGACCGTTTCTGGAGACAAAACCCCACAATAAGTCAAGAACAAAGACAAACGAAACTCGACTGTTCTGTCAAATCGAAAAAAAAGAAAGAAAAAAAAGAAGAAGAAAAACCAAAGGTGATCTTTAAGGGCAGAACTAGCTGGCAACAGCATCACCCGTTTTTCGCGATCCGCGGCAGGAGCATTTCACTCCAGCTGTTGAAGTGATGAACACAGAGACGACCACAAAACGCCAATGGCTTTGTTTTCGGTTCACAAGGCTTAACCAACAACCACGGTGCCGATCAAACAGGCAACACTCAGCTCAACCTTTTAACGGCTCTGCACGATGATCTTCCATTTCTAGGCCATTGTCACGCTCAGACTGTCGACAGCGATCCAATGTCAGAGCGCTTATCAGGAGATAAAAAAATAAAAAAATACATCCTTTATTTTCATCGATTGCCTGATACTGCCTTGTAACTCTCAGACTTCTGAGAAAAAAATCTTTACTGCTATGGTTGCCGGGCTGGAGAAGAATGTGCTCTGAGTCCTGTTAAATAACAAAGAACTATGGCTTGATCGAATGCCTGAGCTGTTACATGCAGAAATGCCAACGACTCTGCTAAGACAACGATTTTTGCTGGTTGTAAACTACAGCGTTGGTGAATGACGAGGACTTTCAACTGTTTGAAATGGGAGCTCGGGGACAAAGTCCGGATTGATTAACTTCCAGCTTGTCGATAAACCTACTGCGCTAGTCGCGTACGTCCTACTCTCTCGGATGTTTTTTTAAATATTTTTTTTATAGACGTCAACCTTGGAGAAAACAAACAGGATATTCTGAAGCTATTTTGACATTCACTGTTTATACGTATGTGAGAGTTTTGGTTCAGAGACAGCTGCAGTTACTCTTCTTCACTCTCTTCGTGCGCTGCTGCTGACATTCATATACAAAGGAACTGAGTTCAGAACACATTTTGCCGGCGGACAGCCTTGCGGACAGCCTTGGTGTTTCAGAAGATTCAGATCTCGACCACGGATTTTCAAGTCACACGAAAGACGCTGCAGATCTCGGCCATGGATTCTCAAGTCACATAAAAGAAGAAAAGTTATTAAAAAAATAATAATCTCCAAGTATCTCATCTCGATAATGCTTTGGATGGACAGACTCGATGCTTGTGAAAGAAAAACGATACAGGAATGCGAATCAAAGAACGGAAATACATCTCTGATTACGATCGATGGAATCCTGAGCGGACCCTCCAGCTTAATGAATGAAGGATTTATGCGCACATAATTATGTATGTGACAGAGGAAAAGGCGCAGAAGAGAGACAGACAGACGGACAGACAGACAGTCAGTCAGTCAGGATCGCAGACCGAAGCGGCAAGAGCGGAACGAGGCAAGGAGTGTGGACACATTGAACTTTGTTGTCACCGTATTCCGTTAGGCGAATCACCGTGGCGCTATCATGACGGCGATGCCGCTACTCCGCCTTCCCGAGCTCTCCCTTTCATAGCGATGGATGGTACCGAGCCACACCACGCTCCTGCCGGTGCCAGCCGACGTTGCCAGAATCCCGTATTGATCGTCCTCCACGCCCGGGGCTGGCACCACGCCGCTCCATTGGCACTGTCCACGAACGCACGCACAAGCCGGGTTTTTTTACGCGCACATACGCACGCACACGCACGTGCACGACGGGGGAGAGAAAAAAGGCAGGGCAGAAGGGCAACGGCGAGGTTTGACACGGCAGTCCTCTGCAGCACGGCACGGCACGGCACGGCACGGCACGGCACGGCTTAGCACGAGCACCACGTCGGACAAACAGCAGAAGCGTCTGCAGCACAGCACGGCAGCGGTGACGTACGGCGGTCGGTCGCACGGCCATTGGCGTCCAGAGGTGGTGGCCCATTCCAGCAGTAATTGCAGGTGATGGAGCAGCTGTCCCGGCCCACGCCGTCCCCAGACCCCTGCCTGCTGCCAGACTCGGCCTTTTCCGGGACTGCCGGCCGTCTCCGCGACAACGGCAACGGTAAGATGAGTGTATGTATAATGTATCTGCTGTTCAAACTTGCACTTCTGCTTCTTCTCTCGTCCTGTGGCTGGTTGCCAGCTTCTCCCTTTCTTACGTGTTGAAAGAAAGCTGTATTTTTTCTTCTTCTTTCTGTGTTTCTATTCTTAGTTGATTGTTTAGTTGTTGTTGTGGTTGTGTTTTTTTCTTCTTCTTTTTTTTAGGGGGTGCGGTGGGGTGGAGCGTGTCGGTGTGCGCGCATGCACGCGTGTTTTACTGTGTGTGTGTGTGTGTGTGTGTGTGTGTGTGTGTGTGTGTGTGTGTGTGTGTGTGTGTGTGTGTGTGTGTGTGTGTAGGCTATATGTGTGTGTTCTACGCCTTCAAGATCTTTTTGTGTCATGTGATAATATTGTCAAATGTGTTATCTTTGCTGTGTATATCGTGTTACCCTGTCAAAAATCTTCACTTTGGTATGAATAGGTCTAGCGATGTTCCTTGTCTGTCGTTGTCTGTCGGTATCCTCTGGTAAATATATCCTTGATTTGTTCATGGCTGAGGAAATTCGTGTATCATCTTTGCTCCTGATATTTTGCATGTTTGAGAAGCTTTCTTTTGCAATATCGATCGTTCACAGAATGCTCTTTCATTTGCCCGGCGTCCTGTGTCTGACGTCGGTCAGTCGGTGCGTGGTATTAATGATGCGGTGTCTGAAAACGTTGGAATATTAGTCACTTCCTTTACGTCATCCGGTGTATTAGAATATTTTTGACAACCGACGAGTTACCAATTCCATCACTCGCATGTTAAAATTTTTTTTAAAAAATCTGATCAGAAACACAAACATGAAATTAGATGAAATGAGATACAATGAAACCCTAACCAAAAACATCAAAAGAAAAAACAACAACAAGAAAACAAAAAGAGAGAGAGAGAGAGAGAGAGAGAGAGAGAGAGAGAGAGAGAGAGAGAGAGAGAGAGAGAGAGCAAAACAAAACAAAAAAAGATAAAAAAAATATATCTATAAAAGACAACAACAAAAATCCAACAACAACAACAACAAATTACAGACAGACAGACAAACAAACAACAACAACAACAAAACCAACCAAACGAACAAAAGACAAGACAAACAAATAAAATATAAAAAACACACGAGCAACGACAACGAAAAAAAGGACTGAAAGAAAAGTGTGAGTCAGAAGTTCAGACCTGAAAACCCAGGCAAGAAGACCCCCCTCCCCTCCTCTACAGTACTTTGTTCCGTTATTAATAGTGTCTTCTTTTGTCACTTGGATCGTAACTTTACGCAGAAACGCGGGGTAACTCAGTAGGTAAGCTAGAAGATGTCTAGGGAAATGTACTCACCAATGCGACAAAACAAGGAAACAATAGTACAAAAGCGCTTTCGACAAAAAATTCTCTTCTATGCGACGAAACAAGGAAACAATAGTACACAAGCGCTTTTGACAAAAAAGTGTCTCTTCTATGCGACGAAACAAGGAAACAATAGTATACCAAGGCTTTCAACAAAAAATTGTCTCTTCTATGCGACGAAACAAGGAAACAATAGTACACAAGCGCTTTCAACAAAAATTGTCTCTTCTATGCGACGAAACAAGGAAACAATAGTACACAAGCGCTTTCGACAAAAAATTGTCTCTTCTATGCGACGAAACAAGGAAACAATAGTACACCAAGGCTTTCAACAAAAAATTGTCTCTTCTATGCGACGAAACAAGGAAACAATAGTACACAAGCGCTTTCAACAAAAATTGTCTCTTCTATGCGACGAAACACAAGGAAACAATAGTACACCAGAGCTTTCAACAAAAAATTGTCTTTTCTATGCGATGAAACACAAGGAAACAATAGTACACCAGCGCTTTCAACAAAAAATTGTCTTTTCTATGCGATGAAACACAAGGAAACAATAGTACACAAGCGCTTTCGACAAAAATTGTCTCTTCGAAGAAGACACTTTTTGTCGAAAGCGCTTATAACAGTTTTTGTTGAAAGCGTTTGTGTACTATTGTTTTCCTTGTGTTTCGTCGCACTGGTGAAGACAGTTTTCGTTGAAAGCGCTTGTGTACTATCGTTTCCTTGCGTTTCGGCGAATAGGTGAGTACATTTCCCTAGATCTGTTCTATTTTGTCAGCCTCACCAGCAGTTGTTCACTCATTCATCAGCTGGTAAACGTCGGACCGAAAAGGCAGAGGGGCAATGCTGACGCGGGTTCGATTCTCCGGTGCGGCGAGGGATTTTTCTCCCAGTCAACTTTCAGCGCAGTCTCGCTCGCCTGCGCTGTTCGTACAGCTCCACGTGTGCAATCGCATGCATCGATATCTACGCGCACGTTCAAAATCCGAAGGACTGGTTGCCACACAGTTGTTTGCACATACGAAAAAAGATACTGCACACACTGGTAGGACTGGGTAGAGCTGCTCTTGCGGCTTTTGCCCTTGCGGCTCTTGTCCTTGCGGGTCTTGCCCTTGCGGCTCTTGTCCTTGCGGGTCTTGCCCTTGCGGCTCTTGTCCTTGCGGGTCTTGCCCTTGCGGCTCTTGTCCTTGCGGGTCATGCCCTTGCGGCTTTTGCCCTTGCGGCTCTTGCGGCTCTTGTCCTTGCGGCTCTTGCCCTTGCGGCTAAGGATACAGCATCCTTACCCGGGTAAAGCGACCCGAATTTCCCACACGGCATGAATGAAGTATATATATAAAATATATAATAATAATATATATAAAATATATAATAATAAAGAGGATCTCTAGAGCGCCCATCTACCACACAAGGTGGGAGCACAGGGCGCTTATATATACAGCTTAACAAGGCTCTCTGTGGCTCCTGGTCACCGCAGTCGTGTAGGAAGGACTGAGAACGTGTTATACGTTCTGTGTGAATTATGTATGTGGTTTCACAAAGTGTCCCATAGGGACATGCATTTAGTGACAATTTTCACATACGCCTTGAGCGTACTCGTCTCTTTCAGTTTGTTACGTTTCCAAAAGACATCGTTAGCCGTTGAAACAGAAGTGCATCACGATTTATGTGGTCTGCTTTCGCCGAAACGTTCTCAAATTTCCTTCTTTGTTGGGGTGAGCGGGTGAGGGTTGGTGGGGGGGGGGGGGGGGGGGGGGGGGGGGGCGTGAGGGGTCTCTTTTGCTTGATTTCTTTCACAACCGTGACCTCATTTGATATATTTCAGCGAGAAATACAGCTACAAAGCTATTCGATACTTGCTTCAGAAAACAACAACAACAACAACAACAACAACAACAGCTTTGTTCTCCCACAGTTCGTGTTTTACCAAGGCTGTTTATTCTGAGGCGCCCAATATCATTCTCTAGACTCCATTTCCAACAAAACAAACACTACTCAGGCTTTTGTTTTATTGACTGTCCGTAAAGAAGAACGTTGAAAAGTTCAACCGTTGTGACATTTACGTTTTTGCGGTCTTGTGCGCAGAACAAAAGAACCGTTTCCCATTCGCTGAGAACAGGATTCGTGCTCTTGGAAAACGGACAAACGGTCATTTTGTGGTGATTGCAGGAACGTCATGAACACAAAGGGGGATGCGGCAGGGTGACTGGGGTTCGGAGTGGGTGGGAGGGTGGGTGGGTGGGGGTTGGGGGTGGGGGGTGGGGGGGGGGGGGGGGGGGTCGGAGGATACGATGTGTGATCAAGCAGTATGAGTTTTCAGCTTGATGATTCTGTTGGAAGTTATGAATTTAAAATGTGAGAGATTGCGACATTTTAATATGCCATTTACAAACGCACCCGCTGCTGCATTCGAATCAGAAGAAGCAGGAGGAGCAGGAAGAGAAGAAAAGACAAAACGGAGGAGGAGGAGGAGGAGAAAAAGACGAAGAAGACGAAGAAGAAGACGAACATGCTGAAGAAGAAGAAGAAGAAGAAGAAGAAGAAGAAGAAGAAGAAGACGTTCTGCTTCGCTGCTAGGTGAAAAATTGCACAGGAATATTTACGTGAATGCCATCTACGTACAGTTCACGGGTTAAAGGGAAAACTGAACAAAATGGACAAACAGGCAGCCAAGAAAAAAGACAGACACAAAAACGGACAACTTTCGTTGAATGCCACACATGGTGCTGCGTAAAAGCTAGGTAAAGCAAGGTACACATAGCTGTCCACAGAACGTACGGCTGTTCAGAGCAAGAACAGACAAAGAACACGGGGAGGCAAAGAATGGGCGCAGTTATAAAACAGCAAAATATACAACCGCGATATACTTCCCTCCCCGTCCCTCCTGACCTCTCTCTTTGGACGTTATGATGTCCAGCAACTCTACTCTCTCTCTTATCTTCCCTCCTCGGATCACTCTCTCTCTCTCTTCCTCTCCTCCCCCTTCCTCCCTCTTTCCTCTCCCCCCCCCTCCCCCCGCCTCTTTCTTCCTCTCTCTCTTCACTCTCCAACTCCTCTCCCACTCTTCCCCCCTCTCTCTCTCATCATTCTCACTCTCCTTCTTCACTCTCCAACTCCTCTCCCACTCTTCCCCCCTCTCTCTCTCATCACTCTCACTCTCCTTCTTCACTCTCCAACTCCTCTCCCACTCTTCCCCTCTCTCTCTCATCACTCTCACTCTCCTTCTTCACTCTCCAACTCCTCTCCCACTCTTCCCCCTCTCTCTCTCATCATTCTCACTCTCCTTCTTCACTCTCCAACTCCTCTCCCACTCTTCCCCCCTCTCTCTCTCATCACTCTCACTCTCCTTCTTCACTCTCCAACTCCTCTCCCACTCTTCCCCCCTCTCTCTCTCATCACTCTCATTCTCCTTCTTTACTCTCCAACTCCTCTCCCACTCTTCCCCTCTCTCTCTCTCTCTCTCATCACTCTCACTCTCCTTCTCCACCCCCCCCTTCCCTCGCGTCTCTTTCCAACTGTGTGTGTGAAGAAGAAAGCCTTACAACCAGGCAGTGCGAGAAAATGGATTCAGAACTTGCTGCAGAGAGGCGCTTATAGCCTCATAATCCCAGCATCGCCAAGCCTCAGTCTGGCCACGCTATCGATTTTTGTCAGCGTGGAGAGTGTGAGTCCTGTGCAGGCTAGAACTGAAAGAAGCCATATGGATTTAGGCACTGCACTTAAAGTTATTTCCCATTCTGGAGAAGAAAAAAAAAAATGTGGCTAGGCGTTCACGTTAACTGAACGAAGACGTCGGATTTAGGATTTGCACTTAAAGTTATTTCCCATTCTGGATGAAAGAAAAAAATGTGGCAAGGCCGTGCGTTAACGTCAACTGAACGAAGACGTCGGATTTAGGCATTGCACTTAAAGTTATTTCCCATTCTGGAAAAAAAATGTGGCTAGGCCGTGCGTTAACGTTAACTGAACGAAGACGTCGGATTTAGGCATTGCACTTTTGGCTCGGCCGTGCGTTAACGTTAACTGAACGAAGACGTCGGATTTAAGCATTGCATTTTATTTCCATTCTGGATTTTATTTGGCTAGGCCGTGTGTTAACGTTAACTGAACGAAGACGTCGGATCGAGGCATTGCACTTTATTTCCATTCTAGAAAAAAATGTGGCTAGGCCGTGTGTACTGAATTTAGTTAACTGAATTTAGTTAACTGAATTTAGGCATTGCACTTTAAGTTATTTCCCTATCTGGTAGATGTAGGTAGGCGTGAGTTAACATGTGCTGTATCTATTGCACGCAATCGAAAGCGTATAATATATGTGACAATATATAGCATATCCGCGCGCATGAGTTTTCTGACGTTTTCTTTGAATAGTGTTGTGAATAAATAATGTGCATTACCCAGAATCTGATAACTTCCCTTTCTCGTAAATGTGGGTGGGCGTGCGTTGACGTGTGGTATGTCTATGACACGCAACCCAAAGCGTATATATGTGACAACATATAGGATATCCACGTGCACGAGTCCCCGGCGTTTTCTATGAATTGTGTGGTGAATAATTGCGCATTACCCCGAATCTGGTAATTTCCTCATCTGATGAATATAGGTGGGCGTGCGTTAACGTGTGCTATATTTATTTCACACAATCGAAAGCGTATACATGCGCCAATATATTGGAGATCTGGGCGCACGAGTTTTCGGATGTTTTCTGTGAACTGTGTGGTGAATAATTGGGCATTACCCAGACTCTGAGTTGTTTCCGCCCGAATGTGTGTACAATGCCCAGAATCAATATCGCCTTGATGGACATCCATAATTCAGCCATATTATCCCCAGGCCATTTCCGCCAGTGAAGAAAACCTGCGCACCTCGCAAACAGGCAAAGGGACATTATCTCGAAGAACAGAATCTCGGCTGGATTACTCGTATATTCCACGCGTTAAAAAATTAATTCCACCTGAGACAGAGCCTAGGACATGTTTCGAGTTGTTCACAGTTTCTGTTTTCGGTGCAAAAACAAATTAACTGTAGACAAAAAATTATGGAACGTTTTGGTACTATATCTACTTACATTTTGAATACAATGATATTTTTTTCTCTTTGCTTCGGCAAAGGAATGAATCTTTGATCATGAACCAAGACCACAGCGTGGATCAATTTTCCAGTCGACTGCATTAACAAGGAATAGTTACGCCATTTTGTCTGTTCTGCTTAAAACAGCAGGTCCGTTTACGGAGATACTGTGGCGTGAGTTGAAAGCGAAAAGTCAGTCAGTTTGGAGACGTAGAGAGGAATGGACAACTCCGCTCCACAGTTTGAACGAAACTATATTAACTGGTTTGAGAAATTTTATACAGCCGATTGCATTCTACCGAGAGAAAAAATCTTTCGAGTATGCCTTTACTCAGTAAAGGCATAAACGTTTTTTTTGGGAAAAATTGTTTTTCTAAAAAAAACCCAAAAAACAAAACAAAACAAAAAACACCACCAACACACACACACACACACACACACACACACACACACACACACACACACACACTCACACTCACACACACACACACACACACACACACACACACACGCACAATTTATTTTCCTCAGCTTCACGAAATAAGTACTAACTGAATGTCAGTCAAATACTCGTGAGTAAAGCACAGGCAAAGGACAATTGTCGGTCAAATTTGGGTCAGTGTCCTGCTGGGCGACATGACAGACCCAGTCAGCAGTGGGGTCAGCTAAGTACTTCTCAAACTGACAAAATGTTGTGTACCTACATAAAAAAGAGAAAAGAAAGAAAGAAGAAGAAGAAGAAGAAGAAGAAGAAGAAGAAGAAGAAGAAGAAGAAGAAGAAGAAAGTAACAAGCAACCACCACCACCACCACCACCACCACCACCACCACCACCACCACACATTGAACTTTAAAATGAAATGCTAGTTGTAAAACATCGTGCAGTTCTACCGATTTAAAGGTAGCCTTTTGTTTGTAAAAAAAAGTTTTTTAGTAGGTAATTGTTGCCAACCAACCAATTTTTGTAATAAAATGGACTGTATAAATGAATATTTAAAATGAACTCTAGCTGTGATTGCACTGGTTTGCATATTATATATATTTTTCAATTTCCAATTTCTCTAATTGTTTCATGGTGTCAAAATAAAGTGACTTTGCACCGTGTCACGTTCTGTTTCAGCTAAATGCGGAATTATATACTCTTTGAAAAAGCAAGTGTTTGTGTATGAAAGTAGTAAAGATTTAAAACACACAAAAAGTTAAAAAGAACGCTTATTTTAATTAATGGAACAATGCAAACACGTGCAAATGTCCGGGTTAGATCCCTTTTCACATCCAGAAATTGAACCAAACCGTCTGTGTGTTGCTCAGAAAGGCAGTCTATACCGAAATATTTGCTCTTTTTCCCCCCTTCATATTACACATAATTATTCCATTGAAAACGATTATCGTCGCAATGATGCAAAGCATCAAATTTCAAGAGATCAAAAGAACTTTTATTTGTCCATGATCAACAGTATTGGAATTATAATATTTTCCCCGTCGTCTAGTTTTGAGGAAACAACTACAGATTCAACGTTTTAAATGTCAGATTATTAAACATAAAGACGAGAAAAACATCAGCTGACCAAAACAGTAAACGCCCAGTCTGATCACATTCAAAACTGGAAAAAAGAGAGAAAAAGACTAGACGGCAAGCAAAATAATATAGACAAGTCACACACACACACACACACACACACACACCACACACACACACACACACACACACACACAAGCACCCATAGATATACACTACGACAGGAATTGACATAATAGTACATTTTAATGCTCTTCGTGTACTTGTGTGGACTCCAGAATTTACTGATTCAACTTTTGATCCGCGAAGAACCGTTGTCTTCCTTTTTTCTTTCTTTTCTGATTAATATTTCACTTTACCTTTTCTACCTTTACCTTTTCTATTTTTAACACAGGCACATAAGAAGAAACTCTGAAACATGAATGACTGCTAGCGTTCTAAAACAAGATCCAAGCACATAAAAGGTTCAAATGAACGTTATTTATTAGGACAGAAATACAGTCTGCAAATTTTCGGGGTTATCCTCTTTGTCAAGCTACAAAACGACACTTAAACGATGAAAAACTATGAAAAATGGGATGAGAAGCGAAATAGCTTATCTTTTTTTGGTTGAGCTAATGCTGCTTTCCTGTCCAGTGCTTGGAAAAATGTTGGCATGACCTAGATCAGTCTGAAACTGATCGGTCTGAAACTCCAACTCTGTATCATCTGA
>JABMCL010002017.1:780000-785000 GCA_018857735.1 Alviniconcha marisindica
AATAGAAGAAGAGAAGAAAGAAAAAAAGAAACGTTGTACTATTATCGTATAGTAAAAATAGAAAATGATGTAACTACACTCACCCGCATAAACCAAACTGTGTCAAATTGGTTTCATTAACTTTCCAAGGTTGATGGCTTTGAACCAAAATTGGATAAGCGTGCCAGTGGGCACCCTTAAATGTCAGTCGCTGGCATTTTGAGAGCGTTTTAATCAAAGCGCTGGGACCAAAAGCCGGTATCCTTTGGAAGTCTCAGGATAATCAGTGTAGACTTATTACGATTGGAGAGTTTATGCGCATTTGCCGATGGAACAGTAACCTACTTCGTGGGGAGGTCGCATATATGTACCTCTCGCGCAGGTCACTGCGACACACAAAAGACGAGTACTTTACTGTCCCAAGTGCCGTCAATACCCGTCTAACGTCTTTGACATACGGCTCCTTTGACATTTAAGTAGTCTAAAAATAAACAGTGATGAATGCATGTTCTAAGGTGCGTCGGCTAGTTTAAAGGAACTAGCCGTGTCAGTTTCAGTGGGATTAAAAAAAGAAGAATTTAAGTTGTTTTAGTCATCTCTTTTTCGTAGGTTTTCTTTTCATTTTTTATCCGCCGGATTATTTTTACACACTCACTCACGCACACCCACGCACGCACGCACGTACGCACGTACGCACGCACACACACACTCACGATCGCACGCACGCAAGCATTCACGCATGCACGCACGCACACACACATACACACAGACACACCACCACCACCATCACCATCAGCAACAACTACAAACAAACAAACAACAACAAACAACAACAAACAACAACAACAAACAAACAAACAAACAATTACACTGACCTAAAGATAGCTCGGTGTTAACCCAGTAACAATTGTGATCATCATTTTTTGCAGAACGCTGTAATACATCAGCTAAAGTCCACTACAAAGATAAAAAAAATTAAAGAGAGTTAACCCGGTGAAAAAAGGAAAAACACATTGTAAACCTGAGAACTGGAGTTATATCCGTGACGTCAAAGATACTTGGGTGACGTCAACATGAAAAACGGGAAAGACCTCAAAAGGCAGGAGTGGGCGAAAAATAGATGAGAAGTTATCAAATCGATATTATATCGACAGCACTTTTAATCGTAAAGTTTTTGTTGTTGTTTTCTCATTTTTATCACGGTTCATGTTATTTTTACCTGTTCCAAGCATTCTGCAAGTTATTCCCGGTTCGAATCTGAGAAAGCAATAGTTCCTTAAGGAAACTGAAGGCAAGAAAACTTTAGAACGTGGCAGTCATTCTTGTTTCTAATTTTTGTAAATGATCTCTATTGATTCATCCCTGTGTCTTCGTCTAAATTTGAATGACAAATATCTGTCCTGCCCTGACGAAGGCTATGGACAGAGGAAGCAGGCAGACCAGAAAGGAGAGAACTGCAGTAGTCGAGGCGTGACAGAATGAGTGAGGTGACCAGTTTCACTGTAGCCTCCTCAGTGGAAAAATACTTCCGGAGATAACTAATTCGACGGAGCTGGTAGTAGCACGATCTGGCGATTTGACTGATGAAGTTCTCCATGGACAGTGTGCCGTCGAGGAGAACGTCTAGGCTTTTGACAGTAAGAGAGTAGGACTGCGGTATCGCCAAGCTGAAGGGTGTTGAAGGAAAAAAGAGGACAGTTGTTTTTTCTTGTTTCGACGAGCATCGCTACTGTCTTTTCACCATTTAGTTGAAGTTTGTTTCGTGTCAACAAGTCAGTGATGTCCGAATAACAATCAGATATGGTTTTCAGAAAAGTGGCTGTTTTCGGGTAAGGCGCTGAGTGTCGTTGGCATACAAGTGGTGATTCAAGTTGTGACGGCTGATGATGAAGGCCAGAGGGGTAGCATAGAAGGTGAAGAGAACAGGCCCCAGGACAGAACCTTGAGGGACACCACATGAGAGTTTGACAGGCTCAGACTGCCTGTTGTTGACAGACACTGTTTGGAACCAGTCGTACAGATGGGACTTGAACCAGGCAAGAGCAGCATTGCAGATTCCAAATGTGTACTCTAGGCTGGTGACAACGACGGAGTGGTCAATAGCGTCAAATGCAGTAAAAAGGTCTAGAAGTGTGAGAAGCGATTTTTTTTCCGGAGTCAATATTTCATTTCAAGTGTCAAGAAGAAGAAGAAGAAGAAGAAGAAGAAGAAGAAGAAGAGTTAGAAACAAGTCACCAAGCGCTTCAAGACCTTTTGTCAAGCAGTGAAAATTGCTATACATATATACGTAGATGTTCTATCCATTCCTTGCCTTCCTTAATTCAATCTTCATTGAACGTTTAAATGATCGTTCTCTCGTCCACCCAGCCGTCTATGCCTAAATCAGTAGTGCGCTTGCTCGATCGGTAAATCGCCCCATTAATACATCAGTCAACGAAGCAGCGTATGAAACACGCCAGTCACGTTACACATTCGCCCATTCACTATTTCAGCCACCTGGCCATTTTTAAAATTATAATACAAACATCGGAAAAAGGCATTTAGCGTTAGAGACAAAGTTAGAAACACAAGTAATCGCAGGGCATGATTACGGGGCACAGCATTTTGTTTGTTGGTTGGTGCTGTCCTCCATTTGTCCATTCAGTGCCATCTTGCTTCTCCTTTCTTGACTGATTGATTCCTTCATTTTTTCGCTGCCACCTTTCTCCTCCTTGCTTGAGTGATTCCTTCACTCCATCAGTTGCTCAATCATTTGGAAAACGTCGTAAAAACAAGAACAAATAACCAACCAAACTAGCAACAACAACAACAACAACAATAACAATAACAACAACAACAAACCAAAAAGATACCAAAAAGAAAACAACAACAACAACAACAACCAAATACAGCTAAATTACAGACACTTCGTCAGCAGATCAGTAACAGCAGCTGTCGTAAGATGCACCAGTAAGAGCAGCTGTCGTAAGATACACCAATAACAGCAGCTGTCGTAAGATACACCAACAACAGCAGCTGTCGTAAGATGCACCAATATCAGCAGCTGTCGTAAGATACACCAACAACAGCAGCTGTCGTAAGATGCACCAATATCAGCAGCTGTCGTTATGTACACCAGTAAGAGCAGCTGTCGTAAGATACACCAATAACAGCAGCTGTCGTAAGATGCACCAATATCAGCAGCTGTCGTAAGATACACCAATAACAGCAGCTGTCCTAAGATACACCAATGACAGCAGCTGTCCTAAGATGCACGAATAACAGCAGCTGTCGTAAGATGCACCAATAACAGCAGCTGTCGTAAGATACACCAATGACAGCAGCTGTCCTAAGATGCACGAATAACAGCAGCTGTCGCAAGATGCACCAATAACAGCAGCTGTCGTAAGACACACCAATAACAGCAGCTGTCGTAAGATACACCAATAACAGCAGCTGTCGTAAGACGCACCTATAACAGCAGCTGTCGTAAGACACACCAATAACAGCAGCTGCTGTAATGTACACCAGTAACAGCAGCTGTTGTAAGATGACTGCTTGAAAAAAGGTCCTTAAGCATTTGGTGACTCGTTTTAGACTGTTCTTCTTCCGGACACTTAAAATGAAAACACTGACTCCGGAAAGTCTGGCAGCAGCTGTAGTTCAAGGTCCATAAAGTCACATTACACCGCTTCTGGGCTCATTATAGACTTTGCGACAGAAAAAAATAATCTTCTACTTCATCTTCTACTTCATCTTTGCCCACAGACAGAGGAGAAAAGCACCTCTCGGGAACGCATCATTTTCTCCGTTTCCATCGATATCTCAGTCTGTGCACTGATGACGGCGATATACCAGTTTCTGCCCGCTTCAGAAGGGCAATGTAGATGTAACTGTGGAAAATCGATCTACAGTTTTGTGTAAATACTTTGTTCAAAAACTGATTAAAACTCACATCTTTCTTTTCGTTCGCTTTGCTGGGGTCTGACACACATTTCCTCACTGAAAGTGGACATAGATCTACGCTATTCTGTAGCCAGATATTTCCGTAACCATTCCCACATATCAGTTCTCTGACATGACAGATCCATGTCTTTCTACCTAAATCTGATAAAATGTTAAGCTACATGGTTTCTCATCTTTCTAGACAGGTCGCAGAGAGGGAGCTTTCTTCTGGCATACTCGTTATACTACGTGAATATTTGACACACCGAAAGGCAGCCATATCTTACAAAGATCAACCCCAAAATAATTGATTTGGCTTGTTTCCTGCCTCGAGTAGACCAGCATTCAAACACCACTCGAACGAAGGACTGCAAAGCAATTCAACTACACTTTTACGGGAACAAACGTCATGCAAATGAACATCTCAGCTTATCAACGTCATCTAGTTTGGCTAAACGAGAGAGAGAGAGAGAGAGAGAGAGAGAGAGAGAGAGAGAGAGAGAGAGAGAGAGAGGGGAGGTGGGGAGGGGGATGCAGCTATTTCCAAAGCCAGAATCCAGAATCCATCCGCCCAGCACCAATTAACATTGGCTTTCAGAATTCCCTGGGGCCGGTCTTGGAAGCAATGGTTCGCAGAAATCAATATTGGTCTGTTCTGCGTTGTTCAGCTTTCAAGTGAAGAGGACGTGGTTCTAACGTGTATCTGTGCTTCCACTGACGCAGTGAATAATTCTACCGGCTATTTGTTAGTCCGGTGGGTTGTGGAAGGCTGCGTTCTGTTCTTGACGTAAGCGTTATAAGACCTGTAACGACGATTATAACAGGAAGAGCGTTTTGTTGTTGTTGTTGTTGTTGTTGTAATAGTTGTACGGATTGTTGAGACGGCTTTAACAAGAAGATTATGCACTGTGGCGGAGTGATCATTGTAAGAACCATAACACGCACAGTAATACTCACGAAGATCACGACAACGATGACAGCGACATTGATTACCTTGTCAATACTACATTTGCTAGGACAAAAATCAAACAAGCAAACAAAGAAAAAGAAAAAAAGAGAAAAAAAAATCAAACAAAGCAAAATCCCCAAGACGTAGA
>JABMCL010002017.1:790000-802500 GCA_018857735.1 Alviniconcha marisindica
TGCCAGAGGACTGGAAGCGTTCGCCCCATTCCCACCATTCCATCCCTCTCTGCTTGCATGATGATAATGAAGCATTGTTGACAGGAGTCAAAGAAGCAGAGGGGTGGCGGGTGGAACTGCCGATAACTATTGCAATCAGCAGTCGGTGATTTATTAGTGTGTCGTGTACGTCGTTGCCCGTGACTTCGATTAAGTAATCGATCGTTGATACAGAGAGAGAGAGAGAGAGAGAGAGAGAGAGAGAGAGAGAGAGAGAGAGAGAGAGAGAGAGAGAGAGAGAGAGAGAGAGACTGTTTGATAGTTCGCTTTAGTGTGGTTATTGGTGTTAGTGCTAGCCGATTTTCTTGGCGTTTCGCAATAAGTAATTATTGAGTAATTCACAGACACACATTACTTCCTTTCTGAAGAGGATTGGGGAAAACCATAAGCAGGTGCTATGACCCATAAGAATGGGAATTAAAAAGGTAGAATTCCCGTCAGAAGGCGGAGTACGCAAAGCTGCATTCTGAACTCTTAACATTCACAGTCGTGTTTTTGTGACATTAGGACGTCGATTTCTTTTCAATAAACAGGACCAGAAAACGAGTGAAAAATTGCTGTCTTTTCCTCTTTTTTTGTCTTCTTTTTTCTTCCAGTTAAGATAAACTTCAGTGCTTTTCATAGGGACCGTGGTGCTGCTTCACTCCACTTGCTCATGAAACAAGGCAACCTTTGATAACTCTGCCCATCTCACAAGAGCTGGGACATTCATTTCTGCGTCCGCAGACACAGACCCGCACACGCACACGCACACACGCGCACGCACGCACGCACACACACGAACGCTCACGCACGCACAGACACGCACACACAGACGGACAGACAGACAGACAGACAGACAGATGCACACACACACACACACACACACACACACACACACACACACACACACACACACACACACATCTCAGAAGAGCTGGGACATTCATTTCTGCGTCCGCAGACACACACAAGCTCACACACACACGCAGACACGCGCGCAGCACACGCACACACACACACACACACACACACACACACACACACACACCACACACACACACACACACACACGTGAATCCCTTTTGACGAGTTCTCAACTTTTATCGCGTGACGACAGCAAACTAAGAAGAAGAAGAAGAGGACGAAAAAGACGACGACGACGACAAAGACGACGACAATGACGACGACGACGAAGAAGAAGGGGGACGACAACAACTACAACCACAACAGCAACAAGGAAAAACACGAAAAACGTTTATCCCCCCCACCCCCCCACCAACCCCCACCACCCCCACCCCACCCCCTTCCGTCCGAGCTGTCAAGGTTTGTCGCGTGACGACAGCAAGCGAACTTATTAACCCCATTGCTCCCTCCACTCTGCTAGCTGCTTGCCGGACCCTGGGTACGGCTTGACAGAAACTGTATTATTGATGTCTGGCATCTGCCGCCCCACGTATCAAGCCCCGGTAATTCGCACGCCGCGTTCATTGTTGATGTCGTCTGCTAGGAACAATAGGACACGCTTCGCGTCTGATCATGTCACGTGACGCACTGTTGACCCACACTTCCGTTTCCCGATGTATTTGGTTCGGATCGCCCAGACTTTGGATGAGGCAAGGGCGCCTTGTTTCACTTTGGGTTAACCCCTTCACTGACCCAGCCTAAAAAATAAATAAATAAAAGGCTTCATATTTCGTACTTTATTTGGTCTTTTTCAAGTGACATCACAGCAGTGTAGGGGTTAAACGTGATTTTATGCGTGAAAGCATATCAATAGACAATAAGAGAGTAGTAGTTTTCGGAGCGTCAGACATAATTATAAACTGATAAAAGACACCCCGTTTCTTTCGATTTGAATGCTTGTTCGATGAAGTTTGAACAACTGCATTGTCTGCCATAATCTCACGCATCATCTGTTAGTTTTATATAAGCTGACAGATGTAAGTAAGTAAACTGGTGCTTTACGCCTTATATAAGCTGACAGAAGTAAGTAAGTAAATTGGTGCTCTACGCCTTATATAAGCTGACAGATGTAAGTAAGTAAATTGGTGCTCTACGCCTTATATAAGCTGACAGATGTAGGTAAGTAAATTGGTGCTTTACGCCTTATATAAGCTGACAGAAGTAAGTAAGTAAACTGGTGCTTTACGACTTATATAAGCTGACAGATGTAAGTAAGTAAACTGGTGCTTTACGCCGTAGTCAGCCAGTGCGGTTGTATCAGGGCGATAAGCTGACAGAAACCACGAAACATGCAAAGTAACCCATTCGGACCGAGCAAGCAAGCAACCAAGCAAACAATCTAAACGATCGATTTCAAGCAACGACATGAACGTCTTTAACGACTGGCATGCAGAAAGTTCTTGTTCCTTGAGAACAAAGAACAAGTATATAAACAAATGATCGAACAGAAATAAATTCCACTAGTCACCCAGTCGAGGCCAAAATGGTGAGGTGTTTTTCTCCAGTAGAATGCGAGACGTTCGACTGCTGTGTGTGTGTGTGTGTGTGTGTGTGTGTGTGTGTGTGTGTGTGTGTGTGTGTGTGTGTGTGTGTGTGTGTGTGTGTGTGTGTGTGCGTGTGTGCGAGAGAGAGAGAGCGTGTGTGTGTGTGTGTGTGTGTGTGTGTGTGTGTGTGTGTGTGTGTGTGTGTGTGTGTGTGTGTGTGTGTGTGTGTGTGTGCGCGTGCCTATTTCACGAAAGCATTACCGTTATAAGTCACCACAATAGTGACTGAAAAAAAATCTTGGACTGACAGAAGGGTGTTATTGTCAAACCTCGGGTGTCAGCCCCACCAGACACCCCCCTCCCTCCCCCATCCCTCCCTCTCCTTTTGCCGATCTTCTGAGCCCCCCCCCTGGCCCCACACCCCGACAACACACACACACACACCACACACACACACACACACACACACACACACTCCCTGTGTCTTGTAACCAGAATCTCGTCAGTTGCGGTTCTAGCTAGATCTCGTTGTGTTGCATTGGAAGACCCGAACGCAGCATCCGTTTCGCACACATTTAGATAATTAGATTCGACTTCAAACAACTTCCCTCCGTAGACGGCAAAACGTAATCAAATTTTCTTACCCGCGTGGTATTTGCGAGGAACGGTTCTGTTGGTTCTCTGCCAGCAACGTGAGGACTGGTAATTCCATTTGCGGCAGCACGCGTTGCAACGCGAGACGCGGGGACATTTGACATTCTGGGAGGAAAGCTTGACGCGTAAGAAGTCATTGCTCTTCGCGTAAGCTGCCCCCGGCTTTTGCCTTTCTTTCTCTGCTCTTCACCGCCTTCCGCCGAGCCCCCACCTCCATCTCTCTCTCTCTCTCTTTCTCTGTTTCTCTCTGCCGCGCCTGACCTCTGCTGTTTTGTCTCTGTATCTGTCTCATTCTCTCTCTCTCTCTGTGTCTCTGATTCCATCTCTTTCTTTCTCTCTGCCTCTGGCTTCTGCTCTCTCTCTCTCTCTCTCTCTCTCTCTCTCTCTCTCTCTCTCTCTCTCTCTCTCTCTCTCTCTCTCTCTCTCTCTCTCTCACTCTCTCTCTCTCTCTGTCTGTCTGTCTCCTTTTGACTCTGTCTGCGAACCTGGCTTCTGCCCATTAAACTTTCTCTCAAACTTGCTTCTGCTTCGTTTTGTTTGTGCAATGTGTGCTCGTTATAAATGAATATATTACAGCCTCTTTTTGTGTGTCTTTTAAGATCAGCAACAGCAGGTACACATATTTATAACGTCAGTAGTTTTTTTCGTTGGAAAATAAAGTTCCCGTCGCCGCCCCACTTCTCCTGGCTTCTGCCTTCTGTCCGTCTCCATCTCTCTCTCTCTCTCTCTCTCTCTCTCTCTCTCTCTCTCTCTCTCTCTCTCTCTCTCTCTCTCTCTCTCACACACACACTCAACGCCCCCAATTCAGTTTGCAATAGATGACTCTTCTTTTTGTCTTTTAGCATTCATTCCAGTACGTCGATCTCCCCGTTCCTGATCTTTTCCAGAGCTGGGAACAGATCGGACGAGTTCCAGCAGGAAATCAAAAGAAGCTCGATGAAAGCAAGAATCAAAAGAAGCTCGACGACTGAAACAAAGCGCTTGTCTCAGATCTGCAGAGCACTACTTTTGAGCTCAGTGACTCATCATGGCATTTGTGTCACCCTGTGTCATGACGACTGCTCTTAAGGCAACAATGCCGAGACACCGACAGCAACATCCCACATAACAGGAATGGAATCCGGTAGTCTTCGTTGCAGTCTTCCTACGGGCCTAGGACCAGAATTAAGGTTAAGGCGGCAAATTGAGACTCAGGCTTAGGGCCCTCAAAGCTAAACCCGTGCGACTAAGACTAAGACCCTCTCGATGGCCCCAAAGAACCCACTTTCTCCGTCTTATTTCTTCGATCCCTTCGTGCCGCTACTTACTCGTTATTCTCTGTAACTGACAGCTCTAATTATCGCGTCCATGCAATACCGTCCACAGGCCCGACCCGGCTTCCGGTAATAGTCACCTTTTCACCATCTGCCTCCCAGCGCCTAGAAAAGGAGGAGGAGGAGGGGGGGCGGGGGGGGGGGGGGGGGGGGGCAGTTCTCGCCGACTCAATTAGTATTGATTTCTCTCTCTCTCTCTCTCTCTCTCTCTCTCCTCTCTCTCTCTCTCTCTCTCTTTCTCTTTCTCTCGCCCATTCCTCCACTCTTCTCTCCTCTTTAATCTTGTGCGAGTAATGCATCTTTCAGTGTGCCTTAGTCTGCTTTGTATCTGTGGATCTTCCGCGCCGTTTCGCCTTACCATCTGCCGTCATGTTAGACGGTCGCCGAAGTTGGTGAATGCCTGTGCTTGGAATTGTGGCAAGGGGCAATGGCGGTCGGTCCTCTGACTGGCAGGTTTGGTGTGTCTTAACTTATACGGCGTAAGCTTCCCACCTCCCACATACCACCTGCACCGGCTGTTTCTGTTGATCGTATATATATATATATATATATATTATATATATATATATATATATATATATAGCATACTGCATGATCTTAGGGACAGCGCTCAGGAGCTGTGTGAAAGTGGAGGTGGCCGTCCTGGGCTCCCGTCCCTAATAAACCTACGGTTTCTGTGGACGTAAAGCAACACTTCAACATCAAATCTGAGGGGCGTTTCTACATTTGCGACTAGCAGAGCAACTGACTGACCTCAGACTTGGCTGGCACGTTTTGTGTCTTAGCCAGGACGTCACTCCACATAATTTATGGTATCACACCTTTATCTAACCAGCACGTACATGATTGGTTTGGATGTCGGTAGTTTATGCAGTGAAATGTTAATAGTTGATCCCTATCTACGTCTAGCTAGTAACTAGTGCGATCAGTGCATCTGGAGGTTGGCCTTTCGATTGGAAATGACGATGCCACTGAGGTTTCATCCAGAACTGTGTCGACTCAATCTATTCCCGTTTGGACCTTCAGTATTTAAACTAAACGCACACGTGGTGGATAGATTTCGAAAAGACCGAAACACTTCAAGCACACTGCTACTGCTCAACTCAGCTTTGTGGTCATTAAGTTGCTGTCACTGAATACTGTTGTGTGTGTGTGTGTGTGTGTGTGTGTGTGTGTGTGTGTGTTGTGTGTGTGTGTGTGTGTGTGTGTGTGTGTGTGTGTGTGTGTTTCAAGCCAGCCCCCAGAACTTTGCTCCCGTATTTCTATATTATTGTGTCCAAAGAATCAGCTTAATAGCTCTAGCTTTCCCCAACGTGAAATTTGCAGTCTAATTATTTTTCTCTCATCATATCTGCATCGCAGCCTTCCTTGGCCTTTTCTCTCGGTCGATTCCTGCAATTAGGACCTTGTCACTCCGGTGAGTTCCTGAGGGTCCTCGCGCAAAGTCTAAGCCAACATCAAAGTTGGATCCTTGTCAAATTATAGTCCAGGCAGCCCGAGCTCAGCCCGATGCTTTCCCCGCTTCTTTCGTCTTGGCCATGCACTTTCGTAGCGGAATTACTGGAACTGAAACGGATAGGGGTGGGTGACGACGGTGGGGCAGGAAAGCTGGGATGCCGGGGGACCGGTGGGGCGGAGGGGGGAGGGGGGGGGGGGGCAGCTGCGGGGGTGGGGGGGGAGGGTGGTGGTTGCAGGAGAGGGAATGAAGTCCCTCCACAGCCTAACGGGACTAGCAGCACGCGGCCATGTCAAATTGTCGCATCTCGGCATCGTCTAGCGGTTCGTCTGGTGACCCCGGTGTTCTAGGGATGGGCTGTCATATCCACTCCCTCCCTCCCTCCCTCCCTCCCCAGTTCTCTCTCTCTTTTTCTCTGTCCGTCTGCTGTCTGTCTGTCTGTCTGTCTCTGTGTCTCTCTTACTCTCTCTCTCTCTCTCTCTCTCTCTCTCTCTCTCTCTCTCTCTCTCTCTCTCTCTCTCTCTCTCTCTCCGTCTGTCTCTGCCTCTCTCTCTCTCCGTGTCTCCCTTTCTTTCGTTTCTTTCTCTCTCTGTCTCTCTGTCTCTGTCTCTTTTGTCTCTTCTGTCTGTCTTCTCTGTCTCTGTCTCTGTCTGTTCTGTCTATCTCTGTCTCCCGTCTCCTCCCGTCTGTCTGTCTGTCTGTGCTGTCTGTCTGTCGTCTGTCTGTCTTCTGTCTGTCTGTCTGTCTGTCTGTCTGTCTCTCTCTCTCTCTCTCTCTCTTCTCTCTCTCTCTCTCTCTGTCTCCTGTCTCCGTGTCTCCCTTTCTCTCTCCCCCCTCTCTCTTTCTCTCTCTCTCTCTCTATTAAAAAAGAAGAAGAAAAGGTCTGTGTCTCAGTAGGCCGGGTCACCATTCTCATTAGATGCTTTGTGTCTTTGTGGCTGGCGAAGTCACTTTTGACCAGATGGGCTTCCAATAATCCTGTGAGAGAAAGTCTCTAACGAGGACCAAAAGCGAAGGGAGGGAAGGGCGAGGTGGGGGACGGGGGGAGTGGGGCGGGAGGGGGGGGGGGGGGCACAGTACCACTGGGACTGGAAGTGGGCTGGGCGGTGGTGGGTGGGGGGGGGGGGGGGGGGGGGCTTCGTTACCAGTCTGATGACCAGTGGAAGGAACAAAGGGTATTGATCGAGTGCGGGTGGCCATCGGATAAATAACCTGCACCTCACGCACTCGTCAGTCCTACACACGCTGCCGCCGCTGCTGCTGCTGCTGCTGCTGTTCGGGAGTTAAAGTGGCGAGGAGCCGGACCGCCAGAACACTTTCAACTTTCTCGTCGGTCGGTGTCACTCAGTCGCTGCGACTTCAGCGACTGCATTTCGTTTTGGGAGATTGACGCCCGGTTCTGTGATATATCACACGTGTGGTCAGCCAGGTCAGTCTCCTTTGATGTCAGGTCAGTCTCCGTCACAGTCACCTTTCAGAATCAGTCTTGCATTTCATCACTGAGTGTCACAGTGCCAGTAAGTAAGTAATGTGGTGTTTTACGCCCAGTCAACCAGTAGATTGGTGTTTTACGCCCAGTCAACCAGTGCGGTTATATCAGGGCGAGTCACAGTGGCAGAAGTACATACAATATTGCTTTTTTGTGCCGCACGTATTTTGCATGCGGACTTGCTGACGGAGCTGATTGCATTCCGGCAGTTAGAAGAGGTACGAATCTGTTAATTCTGTTCTCAGTGCTCTGCAGGTAACGCAGAAACTGAAGGAATTTTGAAATGGCGTAGCACAGTCAGGCTGTGTCAAATACATGTGTAACAGAAACTGAAGGAATTTTGAAATGGCGTAGCACAGTCAGGCTGTGTAACAGAAACTGAAGGATTTTTTTTAATGGCGTAGCACAGTCAGGCTGTGTCAAATACACGTGTAGCAGAAACTGAAGGAATTTTGAAATGGCGTAGCACAGTCAAATACACGTGTAACTGAAACTGAAGAATTTTGAAATGGCGTAGCACAGTCAGGCTGTGTCAAATACACGTGTGACTGACACTCTGCACCAGGCCCTGCTGCATCGGAGGACTGCATTGCTCTGGGCCACAGCCAGGTGAGAGAAACTAGCAGGACGGATTCTTTGCCTTCTCTCTCCCTCCCCGCTTTCGTCCTAGGTCTGACTTCCTCTGGTGATCTTTTTCTTTTGTTGGATTAAATAGATTATGGTGTTATCAACATGAATCTTATCTTTTTGCTAAAAAAAAAATGGCAGGGGGGTGTTCCGAAGGGAGGGACGGGGCTGAAAATGGGTAATAAAAGGGAGGAAGAGGGGGTGTGTGTGTGTGTGTGTGGGGGGGGGGGGGGGGGGGAGGAGACTTGGCATCTTTAGAACAAAAAGACAAGCCCTGTCGTCAAGTCCTTGACTATTACCCCAGTAGCCTAGTCACCTCGCTCGTCGGATGGAATTGAAGGACAAAAATAAATAAAAATAAACCCACATTTTTTCTTTCTTTCTGTCATCCATCGCAAATCCTTATCGAGGCCTTGCTGACTTCCGGAAAGAGCTTGCTTGAACGTGCAGCTGCATGAAATCGCGCAGTTTTCTGTTCCATTTTTTGGGGGGAAGAGTCCAATTTCCTTGAACAAAAAAGTGTTTTTGCAGCTCTGCGCATTATTCCAGAGTTCAGCCCTGCTGTTTGCGGCTGACCGTTCTTATTTCAAACGGTATTGTTTTCATCTCAAAATCGACACATGGGTGAACACCAAGGAAACGATAACAAAAAAAAAGAGTGGACGAAAGAAAGAAGCTAAGACAAAACGAACGAAAAACACAGTGAGAGAAAAGAAAGGTAGAGTTAAAAAAAAAAAAAAAGAGAAAGGAGATCCAAACACATAAAAGGTTCAAAATAACGCTATTTATTAGGACAAAAACACAACATGCGAGTTTTCGGGGTGATTTCCCCCCCTTTATGAAGCTACAAAACGACACTTAAGCAGCAATTAAACGGTGAAAAACGATGAAAAATGAGGCGGAGAGCTAATCCACTTATCTGTTTTGGGGTGAGTTATGTCCAGTGCTTGGAGGAACGGGGCTGGAATTGTTGGCAGCTATTAAAAAATATATATGAAAAAAGAAAACTGGAACAAAGAATTACAGCAAGATATAGATATAGATATATATATATGCCACAGTGCAAACTGGTTCTCAGAAGAATTCCAGGCTGTACTAGTACAAACTGGAATTCTGATTTGCATTAGGATATACTGGTTTTCAGTTTCAACTGGATATTTCTCAATGCAAATTGGACTTCTAATTTCTCCTACGGCAAACCGGAATCCTTTTCTCAGTCCAGACTGGAAGTTTACTTTATTCTTGTCGCAATAAAAAAAATCAGCTATACTGTAATATATTGGCTTGCTGTGAACGTTTAACAGTGTCAGTTCAAGATTTAATTATTATTATTTTTATTTATTTTTAAAGAAAGGTGTTTAAGTTTTGAGTTTGAACACTAGTCTGAAAGTATATCTATCTATATGTCTATAGCTAGACGCTTTACACAAAATTATACGAATGTCAACTTCTTAGTGTGATTTCGTTGGATAAGGTATCGCAATTTTTTTTGCTTCACGGATTTGCGATTAACACAGTTTTTGTTGTTGATGTAAGCGGTTGAATACAGTACCCGGCAAGGAATTGCCTTCCAACGCCCGACCAACCCGGTAGGTTGTGGCCAGAGCGACGTTAGGTCAGGTACAGCAACTGCGCAGAAACTGCAAGCTGAAGCCGGAAGGTCACAGCAGAGTGCATTTGGCTTCTGCTTCACTGACAGATTTGTCCCCCATTGGAGTGGTCTCCCTTGATTATATTGCGTGACTAGCTTGGTGGCAGCGATGGCGGCTGCGATCTATTTCAACATGAATTATTGAACAGGCAGCGAAACACGATACATATTTAACGTAATTCGGAAAGCAGTATTCACTCGGAGAAAGCATGCACGATGCATTTGGAGGAGAAATCACATGCCCGGCGTAGGCTGTCGTCGTTCTGGCAATGTTGAAATGTAAATTACAGAGCGTTAGGGACCAGTGCGATCTGATTATCTTGTCACATCTGTTTCCACTGCACAGAGAGAGAGAGAGAGAGAAGAGAGAGAGAGAGAGAGAGAGAGAGGGGAGGGGAGAGAGAGAGAGAGAGGAGAGAGAGAGAGAGAGAGAGAGGAGAGAGAGAGAGAGAGAGTATAGCTTCTTGTTCTATGCGTCAGATCAGATCAGTTTTTGAAAGTTAGGAAATGTGGTTTCACTGAGCTGTACCTCGGTGCTCTTCTCTAGTTATTCTCGACTAACGAACCTAATCGTTATAGAGGGGTACAATTATGAACACAAGTGAGGCACACCGGTCGAGTATCGGCCATTTTCATTCAGCCAACATATTTACATGTGATATTATATATCATATGACAGTCTGTCAACCCTCCCCCCCCCCCCCATCGCTACTCCCATCCTCTTTCCCCTCCATCTCTCTCTCTTTCTCCTCCATCTCTCTCTTTCATTTCCCCCCATCTTCCCCTCCCATCTCTCTCTCTTCCCCCTCCCTCCACTCCCTCACTCTCTTGCTCCTCTCTCCCCCTCTCTCTCTCCCCTCCCTCCAAAAACCTCTCTCTCCCTCTCCCCCCCTCCTCTCACCTCTCTCTTCTCTCCCCTCCCTCCCACCCCCCTTTTCTCCCTCTTAGCTCTCTCTCCCTCCCTCTCTCTCTCTCTCTCTCTCTCGCCCCCACCCCTCCTCCCCCTTTTTCCTTTCTCTCTCTCTACCGTACAGAACGGGACCTGCCAGAACTACCCCGGACAGTCAACCCCCCCACCCCCCACACCCCACCCATCCCACCCCTTGGACTCTCATAACGTTAAATATAGAGCCGCGGCCATTCCACCACCGAGTGAATGACACACTTGCTATGTTCGGGCACACATGCCTCGTTCGATCCGCGGCATTAATATCCATTAAGCGGCGGCCCCGGACCAGCCAGGCAGTCCCCGGCTTCCTCATTGTGGCCTTATTCCAGGCACTGGCACTCCATCAATATTGACCGCAGTGATGCAAAAATTACACAGGCGCGGGGCCCAGTGCGCACACAAAAGCTGTAATTTCGGGTTATGGCCGACTGGGGTTCGCAGCGGTCCGGGGATCCATAGTGGTTTCTTCAGTGCGTGCGTGCGTGCGTGCGTGCGTGCGTGGTGCGAATATAATGATGAGTCTGTTGTGGGCTGTGTGTGTGTGTTGTGTGTGTGTATGTGTTGTGTGTGTTGTGTTGTGTGTGTATGTTGTGTGTTGTGTGAGTGTGTGTGTGTGTGTTGTGTTGTGTGTGTATGTTGTGTGTTGTGTGAGTTGGTGTGTGTGTGTGTGTGTGTGTGTGTGTGTGTGTGTGTGTGTGTGTGTGTGTGTGTGTGTGTGTGTGTGTGCGCACACGCACTCACATATACACACACGCGCGTGCACACACTTACATACACACATACATTCTCCCCCCCTCTCTCTCTCTCTCTCTTTCTCACTCTCTTACACCACTACACACACACACACACACACACACACACACACACACACACACACACACACACACACACCCCCCAAAACCCTCTCTCCTCAGTCTTTTTAAAATTTCCCCTTTTTAATAAGCACAGACACAACACAAACAAAACACCCCACAGCACACCACACACACCACACACCACACACACACACACAACAACACACACACACCACACACACACCCATCCCCCCACACCCCTTTTTTTCTGTCTCTCTTTCTTCTCTCTTCCCCCTCCTTCTCTAACACCCCACACCCCCCCCCCCCCACACCACCCCCCCCCCCCCACCCCCCCCCCCAAAATCCCCACTCCACAAAACACACACACCACCCACCACCCCCCCCCCCCCCCCTCCTCCTCCTCCTACTCCTCCTCTCTCTCCCCCCCCCCCCCCACACACCACACACACACACACACCCACAACAACACACAAACCCCCCTATCACTCACTCACTCCTCACACACACACACACACACCAACACACACACACACGCGCTCACTCACTCACTCACTCTCTCACTCAAACACACGCACGCACGCACGCACAGTGTGGACAGGTCACCGGAGACCCCATCAGGAGGGGAGGAGAAGAATAAAGAAGCGGGGTTGCCTGCTGCTGGGGGGAGGGACTGGGAAGGACGGCAGAAACCGACGAACAGCGAGTGGGAGGATGGCGGTCCCCCATGGCACCGGCGATGATTCACCGTCCCCATCTCCTTAGCAACCAGACATTGGTAGGCTGTCCTGTCCTGGCGCACTGGTAATTAGAGCTTTCTGAGTGACTGCCGTCGTATCCCGTCACACACACACACACACACACACACACACACACACACAAGAAACACACACACACATACACACAAACACAACACACACACCAGAGAGACAGAGAGAGAGAGAGAGAGAGAGAGAGAGAGAGAGAGAGAGAGAGAGAGAGAGAGAGAGATCACACAGACCGCAGCCAAACATGCCATGCCACACATTCTACATCGGCCTGAAAACCGTTACCAACACACAAGTAAGACTACTGCCCAGTT
>JABMCL010002017.1:815000-817500 GCA_018857735.1 Alviniconcha marisindica
AATATATGCAGATTACTTGTAGAAATGCGATGCAAAGTAAATAGTATTACACGCCTTAATATGATTAATTTAAATTTGAGGCAAACGTATAATTACCACTATTCTCATCCTATCAGTACTTCTATATATTCTGTCTGACAGAACTATGTTCATGAATCATACTTCTACTGCTAACTGGCTGATCTCTCCATCTCCTAATATAAACCACAAGGATGCTTCTCCATCTCCCAGCATCAACCATAGTGAGATCTCTCCATTTCCCAGTATAAACCATAAGGTGATGTCTTCATTTCCCAGTATAAACCATAGATCTCTCCCTCTCCCAGTATAAACCATAAGGTGATCTCTCCATCTTCCCAGTATAAGGCATAGAAAGAGCTCTCTATCTCCCAGTATATACCAAAGTGAGATCTCCCCCTCTCCCAGTATAAACCATATGGTGATCTATCTCCCAGAATAAACCATAGGGTGATCTATCTCCCAATATAAACCACAGATAGATCTCTCCATCTCCCAGTGTAAACCATATGCTGATCTGTCTCCCAATATAACCCAATATAAACCATAGGGAGATCTCTTCATCTCCAAGTGTAAACCATATGGTGATCTATCTCCCAATATAAACCATAGGAAGAGCTCCCCATCTCCCAGTATAAACCATAGGAAGATCTTCCCATCTCCCAGTATAAACCATAGTGATATCTCCCCATCTCCCAATATAAACCATAGGAAGATCTTCCCATCTCCCAGTAGAAACCATAGTGATATCTCCCCATCTCCCAGCATAAACCATAGTGATATCTCCCCATCTCCCAGTATAAACCATAGCGATATCTTCCCATCTCCCAGTATAAACCATAGCGATATCTCCCCATCTCCCAGTATAAACCATAGCGATATCTCCCCATCTCCCAGTATAAACCATAGCGATATCTCCCCACCTCCCAGCATAAACCATAGCGATATCTCCCCATCTCCCAGCATAAACCATAGCGATATCTTCCCATCTCCCAGCATAAACCATAGCGATATCTCCCCATCTCCCAGTATAAACCGCAGGGGCTGCTTTGTGCACGTGCCGTCTCACTGACAGTGTCCCACTGTCTGCCAACCCACGACACCCCTGCCCCTCGCCCACTCTCCCCCTCCGGCCTCCAAGCTGCCTGCCTCCCTCGTTACCGTCTGTTTTATTTTTCTTCTCTCTCGCCCAGGAAATGATTGTCTGGCACCGACAATGGAAGTCAGTCACAAACCACAGATCGGTCTGACGCTAGCTTTCTCGTTCCAGACTTTCCCGGGAGGGCCGGCGGAGGACGCGGACCGGCAGACACTCAGTCAGGCAGGCAAGCCGGTGATTTCCCCGCGGGGCAGCCAACCACAGCCCTCGACTCAGACTTGCCGACCGATGACGTAAAGCATCCGGTCTCGGCGGACCAATCGTGGCCTTTGTTACGGCACGCGCTCGCTTGGGCGCACGTGTCTGGGGACAGTGATGCAGATAACTCGACATTTTCTTGCGAGAGTGCAAACCGGGTTTAATCTACAGCCAGTTCGTAAGAGTGGTCACACTGTAATCAAAAACCTTTCAGGGTTTGTGTTGATCCTGATGTCTGGAAAAGCGAATTAGGGGAATTTTTGTTCACGAACTACTTATTGCTCTACTCTCGCAAAAATTCGACAAACAAGCACGAGTGAAACCGTTTTTCACCGACATACAATAAACAATACATTTTGGATGCCGCTAAAAAGAACGGAAACCAATCGAGCGAAAATTGACAGTTTGTTTTCGGTACCCCCCTCCCCCCACCCCACCCCCCACCCCCCACATACACACACAAACTAGACAGAAAGGTACACATGGCAGTTCAGTTCAGTTTAATGTGGTAGGTACTTGTTCGGGAAAGACCGCATGCGCTCCGTCTCGTCTAGCACTAACTTCCGCAATGTTCAATCAACCAGTCAATCAATATCTTTATTGGCACGTGTGAAGTAAGAATTTACGTACACATGGAATGAGGCATGGTGCTGAGAGCATTCACCGAAACCATACACACATTCACGCTAACATTAACAGGTTAACAGTGTGTGCATGCTATAATGATCAGCTGGATAAAAGCGCAAAATACTTCTAATTTAAACGCGCAGTGTTGAAAGAGTTCCAGTGCTGGTCTGATTGACAGTCCCACTCCTTGTCTCGTTCTTTGACGGCAGAAGGTCGGTCGATGCCTCTGTCTACGTTATGCAGCCGTTTGAACTTTCCGCGTTTGACGGGCTTACCTGTTCGTGTTCACCACGTTGGCCTTGGTTACCTCTAACTATTAAGGCACGCGGTGAATGCCAAGGGGAAGACCCAGAGTTACGTCACTGGCTGCATACGTCATCAGGGTTACGTCATGACATCTCTTTGGTATTCACGTCGTGTGTGTGTGTGTGTGTGTGTGTGTGTGTGTGTGTGTGTGTGTGTGTGTGTGTGTGTGTGTGTGCGTGGTGTGTGTGTGTG
>JABMCL010003809.1:0-91452 GCA_018857735.1 Alviniconcha marisindica
ATGTAGAAAAATAGATCGGTAAAAACAAATAAGTTTTTGCCACGCAGAGATCTTGCACGGCCACACAAAAGGAAACCCATACTTTAGAGGGATAACTTTGCATCGGCAAAGCATCACTCAAACGGGAACATCCAACAATGGCAGCATAACATACTAGCTACATATCAGCTAACCAGGATTAGCTGCATACATGTTGGAAACACTGGTCACCTTGTGGCAAAAAAGGCTTAAAATTTGAACACACAAACAATGTACACTGACGCCAGGCGGCTGCAACCAGGCGGCAATCTGACGCCGAAATTCCCCCGTGTTCAAGAACCAAAATCAAGGCACGTTGTGAACATGGTAACATACATAAATTTAATCAATGAGAAAAAAAAACAGAACAACAAGCCATAGAAAAATAACTACTTACAGGCTCTCCCCTAAATTTTAAAAAATGCATGGCAGCACCCCCCCCCCCCCCCCCCCCCCCCCCCCCCCCCCCCCTTTCCCCCCCCCCCCTCCCCCCTTTTTGTTTTTTCCCCCCCCCCCCCCCCCACGGGGGAAAGAGGACGCGGCGGGGGGGAAAAGGTTTTAAAACTTGTAAAGGCAGTTTTTGTTTGCAACGGAACGTTGAAAATCGACCCAATTATGAAATTAGTGCATAACATGACCTTTAAATCTAATAAAATGTAAATGCCATGAAAGTAAGTAGTTTACAAAGGGAAGAAATGCACCCGATCGGGCCAAATTTTCGTCTGTTTGTTTTAATCCAAAATTTACGCGCGGATCCGTGACGTGGGTCTCGACGTCACAAAAGCCCACTGGGCGAAGGGCAATGAGGGCTTTTTCACCACCCCAATCGGTCCACAACAAAAATGCCACGCAAATTTTGCGGCCGTGGGATGCGCAAAACTGCAGACCAAAGGGTCGTTGTTTTCCTTTCACCCCTTTCCCCGAAAGATAGCAGTCGAAGGAAGCTTCACCTTTAGATTCGAACTGGAAATTTTTCCAAGTCGGTTACCCTGTGGACACCCACACAGACATGAATTTTTTTTCTAAAGGGGATCGGTCACGCATCGCCCGGCTTTCGCTAGGTTGATCCTTGGTAGATGGAAGGAACGGTCTCTTCGGATGAAACCTCCGTCCTTGCCAATTCAACAAGGAATATATCCAGACCGACAAAAGGACTCTGAAATACATTTTGACACCTTGGCACCCAGTGCAAAGATTAAAATTAAAAAAGGGGAAAAACCTTTTTCACAAGAAACCCTCCCGAAAAAGAAAGGGACATCAACAAAAGAGGCAAATGAACACACAAATCCTCAGCAAGAATGAACTCGTAATAAATGCAGAAGAAGAAGGGAGAGAAAGAAAACAAACAAAAAACAAATGGACATGGTAAACACGGAGAAAAGAAAGGAAAAACAAGAGGTACAACTATTAAACTACCAACAAATACCCCTGCCTTGTCTAAGAAACAAAACAAAAGCGAGGCAAAAAATTAATGAAAACAACCAAGAGAAAAGTAAAAGCTGAAAGGTAAACAGAAACTCGGCTGGCCTGTGCCGCGCCGAAGCCACGGCACCATTCGGTCGACATCGCAGTTTGTCCCTAATATGCTCTTTAGCATCTGAGAACATTAAGAAAGAAAGAAGGCAAAGACAGTAAGTCTAGCACGAATGCCTACAGCAGAAAAGGCCTGTAAGTAAGAAACAAATGCCTGTGACAAAAAAAAGAAAAAAAAAAAGAAAGAACAGACCACAAGCCTATTGGCAAAGAAAGAAAGACCAAACCACAAATGTTGATGGAAAAACGAAAAATGGCTGCCCTAATCAGGCAAGCAAACAGCTGACACCAAATGAAACAAACAAAACAGCTGAAACCACCTCAAAAACGCAAACGGTGGCAAACATAAAGTGGAAAAAACACCACCAAATCACAAAGATGAAATAACAAGGGGGAATAAACAAAGGCCCAACTACTGAAAAGGAGTTTCATCCCTATATGTTGTTTTGAAATCCTCTTTATATTATTTGAACTGGACATTTTTCCAAGTCGGTTGCCCTCACACAGACCCCATTCCACGTGGTGCTGGTCGTTTGTGAACGTCACTGCCCGACACCGTTGAATTTAGCTTAAAATAGCCTCGCGGATCTCGACATTCAAAATGGCCGCTGGTTTGAAACGTTCAGTTGACCGTCTTTTCCGACCTTTTTGCCAAATAAACCAATTACAACTACGTCGAGGGCCTCAAAAAGTTTTTAAACAAGTCGAGTAATAGACTTTTCTCTCTTCGAACGTTAGTACGGACCTATATGTTGTTTTGAAACGATTTGGAGTGATTTTGTGGCCCGAAACTGCCTTTACAGGCCCTTTAATGTCCTCGGATGTCAGTTGACATATTAGGGACAAGCTGAGACCAATGCCGAAGCATGGTTCGATATAGCTTTACGTCCACGGAAACCAGAAGGGTCGTTAGGACGGACAGCCCAGACGGCCACCTCGACTCTCACACAGCTCCTGAACATGAACCCCGGTGGTGATGATGAAGTGATTCTTAATGTCCTCAGATGTCGCTGACATATTAGGGACAAGCTGTGACCAATGCAGAAGCATGGTCCAATATAGCTTTACGTCCCCACGAAAACCTGAAGGCTTCGTTAGGACGGACAGCCCAGGACGGGCCACCTCGACTCTCACACAGCTCCTGAACTATGACGCGGCGGGCCCAGCGCGCAAGTTTTAACACTTTAGATAATTGGGGCCATAAAACTCTGACTCGCAATCAAAAAAGAGAAAGGACAAGAAAGAAAAGGTTAAAAGGTACACATACAACACATACAACGTCACATGGTTCAGGAGCTGTGTGAGAGTCGAGGTGGACGTCCTGGACTGTCCGTCCTAACGAGCCTTCTGGTTTCCGTGGACGTAAAGATTTATTGCACCGTGCTTCGGCATTGGTCACAACTTGTCCCTAATATGTCAACTGACATCTGAGGACATAAAGCATCACTTCATCATCATCACATACAACGTTCACACAAGGCATAAAGGCTTAGTTTACCCTACCGTGGTCTGTGCGCTCAGTGGACCGGTGGTCAGTGAGGGGGGGGGGGCCTTTTTTTTTCTCGTTTCGTCTCGCTCTGCGCAAGACCGTGTCGGACTGGGATTTCGGATCGAGACAAGCTGATGGTATCGTACCTTTTACATATTTTTTCTTAACGAAAGATTTTTGTTTATGTTCTCGGGTGGCTCTCGTTACCCTGAGAGCATCTTGCATTAATTAGAAACATTTTTGCAATTTTTGCGATTACTTTCTAACTTTGCAGGAGGTTCATCCGCCTGTAACTGTATCTGTATTGTTTAAGCGACTTTGTATCGTATTGTGTTTTTGTGGCTGTGACTTCGCGTGTACCCGTGCTGTGTTTCTGAGGCTGTGATTTTGTGTGTACCTGTGCTGTGCCTTGTGGTTGTGTTTCTGCGTGTACTCGCCGTGTGTGGCCGAGGCTCCTGTGAAACCGTGTGTTGAGTGTGCTTTTCCGCTGTGGTGTGCGTCAGTGTTCATCGACGGTCCTCTCGCTTTTAAGCTCGTAGAGTCGTTCGGTGTTTTGGCGCGCTCGTCACGCCGACTTAACCGCCGAGGGGAGTGGGCTCAACAGTGTTATCCACAGCTGCCCCATGTGAGGCAACTCGGTGTTAGTGTCTCGTGAGCTGATTGGCAGTAACTCCAGAGAGTTCTCTTTGTTCGTGTCAGCTGTGTTCCTTTGTGCTGTAACTGTGGTGCGTGTGCGACTCCGAAGCCTGTGTCTGAAGCTTGTATACAGTACGTTGTGTATTTGAGTGTGGCCTTTTTTCTTCTTTTTTTAGATAGCTTTGTTGACTGTGGTGAGTAGTTATTGTGTGAGGGTGGTGCTGTGTTTGTGTTCCCTGGCCAAACCAGATTATGTGAGTGATTGTGTTCGCTGGACATCAGTGTGTGAGCGTTTCTGTGGTTGTGGCGGCAAGCTCTACCCACTGGGTAGAGCCATATTTCCAAGCAGCCCTCCTTCCGCTAGGGAATAGAGGAACACCAGAAGGACCCCCCCTCCAGGGAAGAACCGGGGAGCCGAGAGGACTCACTGGGGAGAGAGCCGGCAGAACCTGGCAGCAACCCCCCCTCCGACCCCCACCCCCGAGCCCTACAGTGGCTCCAAAGGACCTAGAGTCCGAATGTATCACCCCTCGCAAGCGAGGAAAGAGACGGCTGTCAAGCGACAGCTCCAGCTCGGAGGGAGAGAGCCTGGACTCTCGAACTCCGCTCAAAATCCGCTAAAAAATCACCAGAGTGGGAGAGGATGTGATGGCCGACACGGCTACCACCCCTCCCGCCAGCCCAACCGACACCATTATACCGGCCGCCATCAGTGGCCATGACAAAACGTGGGGAAGAAAAGCACCCCAACCGGCCAAGAAGGCCGAAAAGACCCATGCACCAAGAGTGCAGACAAACCAAAGCCTGCCCCTAAACCGACGGCAGGGATTATCCTCCGGAAAAAGGACCAAAAAATCCGAAGCAGCCCGACGACAACTCCCGCAGGAAGCAATTCCAGCCGAGTACCCTTCCAGCCGAGTACCCGGGCACGGCATTCGTGGACTTCCCGTTGGTAATCCACGACTTCGGCGGCGGATCGGAAGGTTCGACAAGCATCGGACCATGGCACCGCCAGCCAGCTTACTCAGCAACGCAAAGGTGGGCGCAGTGCGCTCCTTAGGCCGCTCCCTCCGGGATAGTGGCTCATTGGATGCGCCACTGAGGCCAGCAGAGCAAGCTGGCACGCCTGGACAAGCTGCCCGGGGGGATCCCCACAGGAGCCCGGATTCCACGACCCGTGGTGGAGGGAGTAGTAGGGCCCATCCCCATGGGTGGCGACGAGCTGAAACTCGTAAGACAAGATCTGGAAGCGGGAGGGCATTGCGTAAGCGGGAGTCGCCAGACTCAATAACCGCAAGCAGGAGCCCTCTCTTGCCGTCAAGATCTCCCTGGAAGCAACGGAGTTGCCCAGTGAGGTATGGCTCGGTGCCACACCGTTCACGGTGAAGGCCTTTGCCGCACCGGTGAGACGGTGCACCAAGTGTCAGACCCTTGGACACTCCAAGCAACAGTGTCGAGCAAAGCAGACCCGCTGCTCCAAGTGCGGGAAAGGTTCGTACTCGCACGAACAGTGCGACGCGCGGGTCTTCTCCTGCGTGAATTGCAATGGCCGCCACTCGGCGGCCTACAAGGGCTGCCCGGAAATGCAGATTCGCCAAAGGGCGAATCTGCTGAGGAGCAAGTCCTACATTCCCTACAACGTCGCCATGCAGAGGGCCCGCGACGAACTAAAACCCAAGGCTCCGCCCCCTGCACAGCCTGCCCCTACCGCAGTGGACAACTGCAAGTCGCGAGACCGGACAGCACCGTCCTCGCTCTCTGCGGACACTGGAACTCCGGTGTCGTACGCGAGGGTAGCAGCGAGGGGAGGCACGGCCAACAGGGGGCCCAGCAGGAAGAACCCCATCAACCCACGCCCGGGACAGAGCTCCCAGGCAGCGGCGAGAGTCCCAGACGGGAAACCCCAGTCTATGGCAAAAGGAGGCCACTCTAAGGAAGTGACCGCCCTACTCGCCCGCCTCGATCAGCTCACCCGCTGGGAGAGACCGATCATCAGCCCGCTGGAGTCCACCCTCCGATGACCCTGGAGTCACCTGACGGAGTGGAGGACTCCCTGACGGCGGACGACACCAAGGGGGAAGACAGCCCCAAAACCACCAAGAAAAGAAGGAGGAGGCGCAAGAAAAAGTCCTCCAAAGGCGTGAAGAAACAGGCTGCCCTCCAGTACCAGTTGGTCCTAGAGCAGCAAAAGAACCAGGCTCTGGAGAAGAAAATTCAAGAGCAGACCACCAAAACCGACGGGCTCACGAGAGAACTGACAAGTTACTGAACGAGTCCAACATCAACCTACAGCAGGAGACAAAGTCCTTCGACGGTTTCCTGTGGAAACTTATGCTGGGATTGATTCAGGCCAAGCTGAGTGGGGACTGCGCCCCCTTCCTGCGCACGCTCACGGCCTTCTATAATGGTATGACGGCCATGAGGAAGAGACTCCGGCTATGTCTTCCCTCGACCTCCTGTTGGTCATGTCGGGGAGAGGGAATTTGCCCGAGTTCCTCGGCTGATGGATTCATAAGCGCAAACAACTGTGTTTTAACCCTGCCTTCTAACGTCACGTTTAATAGATTCACGGTTTGTCAGTGGAATTGTCGTTCCATCAACACCAACCTTGATCAGCTTGTACAACACGTGTCAAGACATCAGTTTGAAGTCGTGTGTTTGCAGTCCCTGGCCTGCCCACCGGGTAACCTACCCAGACTGGAAGGGTATTACTACCCGCCAGTCGTCGGTTCGGTCTCTCCGAGGGACAAGGTCATGGCCTGCATATACATCAGACACAACGTCCTCTTTTGCAACGAACCGAACATCACATGTCCTCCCAACGGGTATACCTGCGGAGTGAGGGTTCGTGTTCAAGGGCAGTTGGATTTCATGATTGTGAACTGCTACACCCCCCAGTCATGTACCAGTTTCGACTGGCTGACTGAGCTCGGAGGCAAAGGCAGATGCCTGGTCACTGGAGACTTCAACGTCCGGGACAGAAGCTGGGGACTGGATTACGAGTCCTCATCGCCCTCACTCACCGCCCAGATAGCCAACAGTGACTTCATCGTGTTGAACGATGGATCTTTCACCCGCATACCTGACCGCTCGGATCAGAGGCCTTCGGCTCCGACCTGACCTCGCTGACTGCCCGACCACCAGCCAGCGGTGCGGAGTGGGAAGTAGGTGCGGATTCTTTGTCGTCCGACCACCTGCCCATCACAGTCAGCTTCGTTTTCTCAGCAGAGAAGGAGACTCCTGCTACCACCAGCAAGTACAACTACGACCTGGCCAACTGGGACTTGTTCAGGAGTCTTCTGGGAACCGCAGAGATAAACGTAGGCGATGCTGACCTCGACGAAGTGAACCGACGAATAGTCTCATCCATTCTTGAAGCCGCCAGGGAAGCTATACCGATGACCGGTGGTGGGCTGTCACGGTCAACCCTTGGTGGAACAAAGAATGCGAGGAGGCTGTCAGAGCCAAACGGGTAATGTACAGGCACTACTCCAAAGACCAGAACGCCGAGACTCACGAACGAATGAAAGCAGCCAACAGAGGCTGCAACAAGATCATAGCACAGGCCAAGAAGGATCACTGGATAGCCTTCGCGGATTCCATTTCGGCTGGGAAGGCGGACTTAGGATCTGTGTGGAAGAAGATCAGAAGAATGAAGCAGCAGTGCGTTGTTCCTGATTGTGACCTGCAACACGGCAGCACAAAGTACACCACGGCCCAGAGCAAAGCGGACGCTCTCGCGAAAGCTTTCGCTGAGGCCAGTGACACCGACAGTCTCCCGGCGGACAGGCAACAATTCCGGCGAGAGAGATGGAGGCTACCTTCACGCACCCGGTGCCAGACGACAGTTTGGCGGTTAACAGCCCACTGACCTACACCGAGCCTAAGACGAGCCGTGGCTTCCATCAAGAAAGTCAAAGTCTCCACCGGTGTGGACACCGTCTCGTATCGGATGCTGAAAGAGGCCCCCGAGTCGTTTCTGAAGATCCTGTTGGATTTCTTCCAAAGATGCTGGGATGGGGCACAATCCCCGCTGGGTGGAAACACGCCATTGTCGTCCCCATCCACAAACACGGCAAACCGAGGAAGGAGCTGGGCAGTTACAGACCCATCTCCCTGACATCCCACCTAGAGAAAGTGTACGAGCGGGTGATCAAGAACCGACTAGAATACACTGTGAGTCAAAGAAAGTGTTTCCCGTGTGCCAGGCCGGCTTCCGACGGGGACGGGGTGTCACAGACCACCTGGTGAAACTGGGTGAGCACGTCGGGGAGGGCACTAGGGAGGAGAAAGGTCCTACTGACGTGCTTCTTTGACATCTCCCGTGCCTACGACCAGGTCTGGCACGCCAAGCTGCTACAGAAACTCGACAAGATCGGAATTTCCGGCAACATGTACAACTACATCAGATCCTTCCTGAGCGACAGATCGATGCAGGTCAGGTGGAAGGGAGCCACGTCGACCACCAAAGGAGTAAGTATGGGCGTTCCTCAGGGATCAGTGATCGCCCCCCCTGTTGTTCAACATCATGGTCCACGACGTGGACACAGCAGTGAAGGGAAAGGTAGTGCTGACCATGTACGGCGACGACTTGGCGATATGGACGGACACCCATATCAGACGTCTCCACACAAACAGCTCGTGTGTGAAACACAGCATGAAACTGTTCCAGGAAGCTGTGGACGGGGTGGTCCACTTTATGCAAGTAAATGGATTCGCTCTTTCTTCCCAGAAAACACTGTTCGTCCCATTCCACACCAACACCTCTCAGAACACGGAGGTGCACATCAGGGTGAACGGGCAGAGCATCTTTGCATCGAAAGAAGTTAAGTACCTGGGGGTACACTTCACTCGCTGGGGGCGTACGAACCAGCAGGTCGCGCACAACGCGCGGAACGCCTCCCGAGCCCTCAACGTGATCAAGGTGCTATCTGCTCAGCCCTGGGTTAAGCAACATGTTTACTTATTGTTCCTGGTGCGCTTACGCCTGTCGTACGGACAGGCCATGCCCCACCTATCGGAAACGGGCCTTGCCCGTCTCACCGCCATAGAGGTGCGCGGTCTGCGACTGGCCCTCGGGCTGCCGCAGTCCGTGCCACAGTGCCTGGTGTACAGAGAGGCCGGGCTCCTCCCGTTCCGTCGCCACATCCAGCTCATCTGTAGTATGTTTTTAGATGCCAGACTGTCGATTTTCTAAAGTGTTAAACCTTGTGCGCTGGGCCCGCCGCGTCCTCATCATGGTTCAGGAGCTGTGTGAGAGTCGAGGTGGACGTCCTGGACTGTCCGTCCTAACGAGCCTTCTGGTTTCCGTGGACGTAAAGATTTATTGCACCGTGCTTCGGCATTGGTTCACAAACTTGTCCCTAATATGTCAAACTGACATCTGAGGACATAAAGCATCACTTCATCATCATCACCGCCGCGTCCTCTTTCTCCCAGTGTCCCTGCAGTAGCAGGTCATCAGTTAGTTCGAGCTGCTGCCTATGCATCTGATTCAGGGGAGAGTCTGTAAGTAGTTATTTTTCTATGGCTTTGTTGTCCTGTTGTTTCTCATTGACTGTAAATGATGTCATTACCATGTTCACAACGGCCTGCTTGGGTTCTGACACACGTGGGTAATGTCCGGGTCAGATTGCCGCCTGGTTGCAGCCGCATGTGTGTTCAAATTTTAAGCTTTTATGCCAACAAGATGACCAGTGCTTCCAAAAATGTATAAACTGTGCAAAATGTCAGCTAGTATGTTTATGCTGCCATTGTTGGTGTTCAGTCTGAGTGATGTTTTGCGATGCAAGTTATCCTCTAAAGATGGGTCATTTGTCAGTGTGGCCTGCAGATCTCTTGCGCGAGCCACAAACTATTGTTTGCTACCGATCTATATTTTCTACATGAAAATCGGTGGTATATCCATGGCTAACACGTTGAAGATGGGACTCATAGTTGCCGAATCGTTCATTTTATAGTGGAATATGGTTTTAGTGCATAGGGGTGACTGATTCTAAACTGTGAGACATGTTATTTCTGTTTTATCCGGCTTTATGGCCGAGTCTTGGGCGCGCTGACTTTCACTCTGCTTAGCTTGTAAACCCTTTCAGGGTCTTTGTGTGTATACCCGAACTGGCCTGTGATGCGCGTCAGTACATACTTACTCTGTTCACTAACCGAGCAGACAGGCGCAGCCAGATCAGCAGCTTAGATTCTTGTTGCACTACCCGCATCAGTAAGATCCTTGACGTTGTTCACAGATATGCTCTGCTAGTCAGTAACAGTGGCATGCGCCCTTTTGTACACGCGTTGTACTCAACGAGGCTGGAGCTGGTCAGTTTATGACTGACTTCCTCCCGCTGACGGCATAGTCCCAAGTGCCACCCGTGTCACTGTCCGTCTTGTTGTGTGCTTAAGTGGAACTGCTGTAACGATTATCCCACTCTTCCTGTTTAGTTAAGAATGATCTTGGTAATCCGTATTTTTCACAGTTACTTTATTGTATACTATTATATACTGGGAGTTCATCAGTTAATTGACTGGCCGTCTCTTGTATACTCACTGCGACTAAGTGCAATTCATGCACACAATTTATGTGCTTGATTATTAATCATTTTGTCACAGTTACCATCATGTATTATAGTAACCTACAGGTAAACTACATGGTTACTGTATTTATTGTATTTATTAGATAATTGCTGTTGTTTAGACTTTACATTTGCATTTTATGTTCTAAATGTTTTGTTTGCTTGTGTCTTTTCCAACACAGACACTGTTTCCTGGTTGGTGCAAATAAAAGTTTAGTTATAGCAACCTCTTCATTCATGCTTCCAACCTGCTTCCCTCAATCCCCACCCCGCTCCTCTACACAGCGGGTTAGGCCTATGATTTTGTGATTGGGTTAGGCCTATGATTTTATGATTGGGTTAGCCCTAGCCCTAAGTCGATACACCGACCCACATACCCGCTTGCAGTCTAAAGCCCTGTATTTATGGGGCGTACAAATTGTCCGCGCACACTCCGGAGTGTTCACGGACAAAATATGCTCCGTGGATCTAGATATGCGTTCGCTTCCTGGTTGGCGCATGGCCAGTGTCGTCACCTCATCTTTTATGCGTATGACGCATCAGGTCTGCTGACAAAAAAACTGGGCGACTTCAGATTGAATCAAACACATAAATTGCATGGTCTCCAGACCCACAAAGTTGCCCGTTCGTTGACTACAAATGTGAACCACAGACCTAAACGTCAAGTTAATATAATATGCCAAAAATAAATAACGAGCTAACCGCATGCATGTACACGCACGTATTAGTCACAAAACTACCTGTTTATCCACACGTGTATTTTCTTGCTATTCTTCACGGCTCACTGCAAACATGTCGGCACAGTTATGCTTCTCCATACTCACACATATTTTAGATGATTAATACGCCTGTGGTATCTTCCCAGCTGTCCACATACCTGTCAACTTAGACTAGAAGGTGAGTGTAGAGGTGAGTGTAGCCGGAAAGAAAGGATCACGATGAACATGATCGGTTGGTTTATAGACGGGACTGTAAGTGGCCTGTAAGTTTACATATTAAGTTGGAAGGAAATCGTGAACTGGATATGTAGATTTATGAACGGATAGACCTATGGGTACGTCGACAAGTAGGTGAGTGAACATCAGATAGGCTTACGTTGTTAGTTGTGTAGTGAGCATGGAGATACTACGGTAAATTATATGTGAAACATTAGGTGAGTGGATAGGTAGATCTTTGTTGTTATCTGGAATGAAAGCATCATAATGAACAGGTAGGTTGATGAACGGGTACATCTATGAGCCAGGTAGTTGAGTGTTTGTGGTCATTCACCCTGATATAACCCTCCTCGTTGCCTGGGCGTAAAACCCCTTCATGGTTAGCTGGAAGGAAATAACATCAAGAAAAAACAGGTAGATTTATTTTCGGAGGGGGGAGGGGGTCTGTGGGTACGTAGACCAGTAGATGAGTTGACAGATAAGTGTGCATGTTAAGCCGGAAGGAAAATAAATAAACTGAACAGGCGGGTTAATAAACGCGTAGATCCGTGGATATGTAGAGCAATAGTTGAGTGGGCAGGTAAATATTAGCGGTTAGTCGGAATGAAAGTACAAAGAAGAACGGGTGCATCTATGGCCATGTGAAGGAGTAATTCAGTCTACAGGTAGGTCTTCGTGGTTAGCCGGAAGGAAAGCATCATGATAAACAGGTATATTTATTTCCGGGTAGATCTGTATATTTGTAGAGCAGTAGCTGGGTGGACGGGCAGATCGTAGAGGTAATTCGGAATGGACATGAAAATGAAGCATCTGTGGACATGTAGACAATTGATTCGGCAGGTAGATCTTCGTGGTTAGCCAGAAGCATCAAGAGTAACAGGTACATTTATTTTTGGGTGGGTCTGGCGGTACGCAGACCAGCAGATAAGCTGACAGATAAGTGTGAATGTAAAGCCAGGTGAAAAAAGAAGAAATGGTACCATAAGTCTGCGAATATGTAGAACAACAGGTCAGAGGACAGGTAAATAATAAGGGTTTTTCGGAATGCAAGTATCAAAATGAACAGGTAGGGTCATGAACGGGTACATCTATGGGCATGTACACGAGTAGTTGTGGTAAAAGGTAGGTCTTTGTGGTTAGACAAAAGAGAAGCATGAAGATAAACAGGTAAATTTATTTTCGGGTAGGTCAACGTACCCCACTAGATGAGTTGAAAGGTAACTGTGCATATTATGTCGAAAACGAAGAAATAAATTGAACAGGTATACCTGTGGACATGTAGAGTAGCAGGAACGTAGACGGGTAGATCTTAGCAGTTAATCGGAATGATAGTATGAAAATAAACAGGTAGGGTCATGAACGGGTACATCTATGCGCATGTACACAAGTAGTTGTGGTGACAGGTAGGTTTTTGTGGTTAGACGAAAGAGAAGCGTGGACATAAACAGGTAGATTTATTTTTGGATACGTCTGTGTGTACGTAGCCCAGTAGATAAGTTGAAAGGTAATTGTGCATGTTAAGCGCGTTGAGCTCGCTCAGCGGGGAATAGCGCTATAGAAAATTTATGTATTATTTATTATTATTATGCCGGAAAGGAAGAAATAAGCTGAACAGGTATACTGATGAACGGGTATATATGTGGACATGTAGAGCAGTAGAAACGTGGACGGGTAGATCTTAGCGGTAAATCGGAACAAAATTATCAAAATGAACAGCTAGGGTTATGAACGGGTACATCTATGGGCATGTACACAAGTATTTGTGATGACAGGTAGCTCTTTGTAGTTAGACAAAAGAGAAGCATGTTTGAGGCTGATTTATTTTCGGGTAGAGCAGTAGACAAAGACCTACAAATAGGTTCCAGTGTCGTGCCATTTGTGAAAAGTGTCAGAAACCTTGGTGTTATTCTTGACTGGAGATTGTCCATGAAAGAACACATAAACAAAATGTGTCAGATGGCCTACGGGGGATTTTTTCAATCAGACACTACTTGACAAGGGACGCAGCCAAAGCCCTAGGGATACCTCGTCCTGTCTCGCTTAGGTAACTGTCTCCTGGCGGGCATCCCTGAATGTCTCCTATATAAACTCCAGAAAATCCAAAACACATCCTCCAGATTAATCTTTAAGTCTTCCCGACAAGAACACACTAAACCACTCCCCAAAGCACTACACTGGTTACCAATCTCAGACCACATAACATACAAATTGACCTGCATGTGTTACAACTCCGTCACTGCCTCCACGCCACAATACCTCGCTGACCTTTTGCAAATCTACACACTACCCCGTACTTTACAGTCTACCGCTGACACACATAAACCGAAGATCCCTTTGTTCAAAAAGAAAAATATACTCGGGCCAGATGTTCTACTATCAAGGTCCTGTAATTTGGAATCATCTGCCTTTCTCCATCCGCCACACACAAACATACTCCTCATTTAAGTCACAGTTTAAAACCCATTTGTTCTCCCAAACCTTCCAAGTGAACCCCAGGTTTTATGCAGATTATTATTATGCTTTTTGCATTTCATTTGCAATCATAGGCGAGGAATGGATGTTAAAAGACCCGAGTCTTCTTCGCTACCCTCGTAAAATAAAGTTCATTCATTCATTCTCTCTCTCTCTCCCTCTCTCTCTCTCTCCTCTCTCTCCTCTCTCTCTCTCTCTCTCTCTCTCTCTCTGAATATGATACCAAAAGGTGGCGCATCCAACGAAAAAACGTAAGACCAGTGAAGCACTGCTGTTTTATTTTAATTCCAAATCAACCGAGAGTTATGGCATGATTAAGGAACAAATCTACGATTAAGCTCTTTCCAGCGTCACAAGAAGATGCATCCATTTGTTTGCTGTTAAGTACGGCACGCAGTCTGTCGCTGACAACATCTGCAGTCTGAAATAACAAACTGAAAATTAGAAGACACGTTACCTGCTGAACTGATGACATGTGACATAGTCTCCGTCATTATGAATAACGAAAGCCCGATTGACGCACCCGAATTCACATGTCGTACAGACATTGTTCGGCAAAAAAAGTTTATACAATGTAAAATATATCTGGTATGTGGTCGCCCACAGTCAGACGCATAGCAGACAACGGTTGTGATCGCATAGTTAGGTGTCCTTCAGACACCATGTTTTTGTGTTTTGTTCAAGATTCAAGATTACTTTATTATCTCATCAGAGAAATTAAAACGTGGCTGAACATTAACAACATCACAGTACACAATAACACATACTGTGTATTTTAAAACTCACAGAACAGTTATTGAAAATAAAAATGTTGTTGTTTTTACTCTAACCTTTCGTTTGTATATGGTCAGTCGGATTTGGTCACGCCGTTCGGACGCCGTTCTCCTTTTTGTTTATAACCGCCCCTTTCTGTGTACGACCAGACGACTTCGGTCACGGCTGTCCAGAAGCATTTTCTGTTTATCTCTTAAAACTTTATTTTTTATTTTTTACTAACACTCTTAGTTCTCCCTCTAATCCTTTCTGTTGCAGGCTTAGGAACTCTGCCCGTTTTTTAGAATTAGAGTATTATCGGAGGGGGTTCCAGGCCTACAAACTGCCTGATTTGTCAACAGGTTATGACTTTCAGCATCTGGAAACCCTACTGTGAGTACAGTTAATGTTTGTGTATATCATTTTCTCTAGACAGTCCTAGCTAGGAGTAGGTGTTATTGTGACGACAGACCTAAATATGGTATGCCGTTTAACGTCACACATTCACTTATGATACACAAAAATATATTTATACACATTTTCCTATTAATCATCTTTCGATTCATATTACATTTGGTGATATCACATGCTTAATTATTGGTCTTTAAGTACCCTTACCCACAAATTCCACAGCGATCTGTTAGGTTATATTTCCAATGGTATTCTTGATCTTTAGTTTTTTAGCTCTGTAGAGATGATGGACATGCAGAGCTTGAAAGACCTTGCTGGTACAGAGTCACAAAAATGTTAACATATATTTGGATGTGACACTGGATCAGATGCACACACAGTTATGCCTGAATATAAATGATAGCATTGAAAGGTTTTAACCTTAAAGAAATGTATATGGCATGATGCAGGTGCCCTACACGACGGGTGGCAATGGCAGGGAAATATTATCAGACACATACAACTTAGCAGATCGGCACAGCATGTCCAGGAGACCCCTTAAAGCCTGATCTTCAAAATCCTGCAAAATACAGACACATATATATGTAAAACATGCAATGTTTAAAAACAAAATCAACCAGTGCTCGAAACGTTCACGTCACTTTGACTACAATGTATAAATGGATCACTAATAATGTTCATAAAAATGACAACAGAGATGCCTTTGTTGCACCAGTTTGACGTTCTACAGGAAATACAAGACAAACTGGTCCTTTTGTTGTTCAAGGGATACATACGTGTACAATCCTACTCACACACACACTACACACACACACACACACACACACACACACACACACACACACACACACACACACACACACACACACACACACGTTACTAGTCCAGTAAGTGCTTTGTTACGTGGTTGTTTCGCTCAGACTGATTTGAATTATTCTCGCGATAACAGAATGGGACTGTTGCAGCACGTTTTGTCACCCCGCAGTTTTTTGTTGTTTTTGTTTTTGTTTGGTTTTTGTTTGTTTGTTTGTTGTTGTTGTTTTTGGGGGCGGGGGCTTTTTCTTTTATGCACTATAACAAATATAACACAATTATAGAACATATGTCAGTAAACCTGTTCCCACATTGGATAACATATACAAATATACATGTACAGTTTATGCAAACATGCAAACATAATATGATGATGATGTGGGGCTTCATGTCCTCGGATGTCGGGTTGACATATTAGGGACAAACATAATATTCAAAAAGGTACAGACATATAGACAGCCATATGACATATAGTCGGGCAATAGTTCATAGACTTGTATCACGCGCGTTGAGTGTTTGACTGCATGTCACATGTGTATACATTCTAAATCTAGAATAACTACATATACACTGAGGTTATCAGTTTTCAGCTGTCAAACTAGGCTTATAACGGAGCCGTTCAAGTCAAAGGTGGACAGTTCACCGCTGATCTTTGAATTGTATTCCTGTATGTTGTATTGCAACATCAGTTGCTGGAGAAAGCAGGAGAGAGCTGGCAAGCATGTTTGCATTTCTTTGCATCTGTATATAAAATGCTTAAGCTTGAAGTATCACTAAGTCAAAAACTGTGCCAGTATTCATGTCTGTTTCCGTTCCATACAATGCAAGGTTTTGTGTAAATGTTATATTTAGCGCTGTCTCACATTTTTTCTTTCCAGCGAAGTCCAAAAAAGTCTGATACAAGCACCTTTCGAGAATATATGTCATATACTATCTTTTTCATCATAGCAGAAGTCACACTGAGTGTTACCAGTGACTCCCATAAAATTATTGTTTAATACTATGTTAGTAGCTGTTATTCTGTGAAGAATGCGCACCTGTAGCCAGTTAAGTTTTACATCTTTAATTGTATATACCGGTATGAAAACTGTATTCTAGAAAATATTTGATTTCAGTTTTTCCTTCCGTTCCAAGCAACAATTTGGCATACAGTCGTCATTTACAAGAATACTGAAACAGTGTTCGGTGCAGAGTACATTGAACTCAGCTAGATATTTACCACATTTGCTATGCAGTATATAGATAAAGTAAACGTCGATATCGTAAACGTCTTAATATATTGCTTTATTGAACTGGTACAATTGCTAAAAGTAAAAACGTGAACTGTCGTGCCAGACCTATTAAATTCTCAAAAAGTACAAAACTGCCCATTTTCTTTTATATTTAGTAAATTAGACTCCATTGTCAAACCACCGCGTATATTTATCACCTTATTATTATCATATTCTTCTGATTAATCACAGGTTCAGAAAGCAGTTGAGATGCCGAGTTCGGTTTCATTTTACTAAAGAAAATTCCACAAGGATTTATTTTTAACAATTTGATTCAAAAAGCAGGGACTGTAGCATTCTAGTTGATTAAGAAATGGATACAGCTCCATCGGAACATTTCTCCATTTATGTTTGTCTTTAAGTTGTTGTTGTTGTTGTTATCCATGTGAGATTTACAGCTAGCATATATCATATCTTAATATCTGAAATATTTAGACTTCGATTTTTTACATCTTTTATTGTAGTGTTTTCTGGCAATTCTGTCCCGTTTTCCATTCCAAACAAATTGAATACATATTTTCTGAAGCCCTCTCACAAAGTTATTAGGAGGGTCATGCAGCAAAATCCACACTCTTTTAAGTCCAGGGTAAACCAAGTATCTTAAATATGATTGGATTCCAAACCATTTTTAAAGGAACTCTCCTTCGGAGACTAAACTTCTCTTGTGAAGCAGGTTAAACGAACATGATCCGCATTAAGTTTTATGATTGAACTTAGTTGAATATATAACGATTTTGTAAGAGGATTTTCCCAGACACTAACAAACACTGTTTTCACGAGCTCCTTCCTGCATTTTAGTATGACATCATTGGTAGGATACCGGAACTTCTCATTTTTGTGTACATGTCATGACTAAATTATTTTTCTCTATGTTATTTAAAAAAAATCTGGACAGTGTATTTGAAACAATTTTATTTTCCTAACCTTTTTATCGGGAACAGCATCAAATACATGGAAATGAATTGATTCTGTTTGAAACCGCCAAGACGAGCAATAAAATTATGGCAATATAATTTTGACGTGATTACGATATTAATTTAATAATTTGACAATAAGATTATAGAATTAGAAAGGAGAAGAAAAGAAATGGATCTAGAAATAGTTACGGCTGTTAAAAAATACAAAAATTAAAAGAACTAGGAATATGTACACAACAAGAGAACACCGAACACATAATTATGTCTTGTTTTGTGTCCCGCCTTGTTTTGTATTAACAGGTAATAAATTGATTGATGATCGCTTATATAGCGCTATTCTCCGCTCTCTTGAGCAGACTCACTGCGCTCGCATGTGGTTCTACATGAGTGACTAGATTTATAGCGCGGTTTTTGTTGTTGTTGTTTTTGAATATCCACCGAACGAAGGCAACAAATGAAACATATCTGGTGATCTTCAACCTATTCCTAGACCACTAAGGGCCAAAGCACAGATTAATGCTACAGAAAATTCGTATCTAAACTAATAAAATAAACTCATGCCAAAACTTTATTTTTTTATAGCCAAACCTGCGTGGGCTAGTTCCTTTCAATGTAAAACATTTCAAATCTGACGCACTGCCTGCACGTTTTGTCACCCCAGCACGTTTCGTCAAGACGTGGTGACAAATCGTGTCGAAAGGTTCGCTCGCTGCACGTTTTGTTACACCTTCGCTAGCAACTCTATAATCTGTCTTTCCTCTTCCTGTGTGTGTGTGTGTGTGTGTGTGTGTGTGTGTGTGTGTGTGTGTGTGTGTGTGTGTGTGTGTGTGTGTGTGTACGTGCGTGCGCGCGCGCGTGAGTGAGTGAGTGCGTGCGCGCGCGCTAGCTGAAAATAGTCTCTATGAACAAGATTTTGCGCTTTACTTCAATTACTATTAAAATACTTTAACTAGTGTGTTGTCTTAATCGTGTTAAAACTGAAGTTTATTTATTGTTAGTTTGGAGAAATTGTTCGTCCGCCACACATAGATGGGTTGTTGTTGTTGTTGTTGTTGTTGTTGTTGTTTTTGTGTGTGTGTGTGTGTGTGTGTGTGTGTGTGTGTGTGTGTGTGTGTGTGTGTGTGTGTGTGTGTGTGTGTGTGTGTGTTTGTGTGTGTGTGTGTGTGTGTGTGTTTTCTTGTGTTTTTTGTTTGTTTGTTTGTTTGTTGTTGTTGTTGTTGTTTTTTGGGGGGGGATCCAACTGTATGAGCTCATTGCCTATAAGCTGAAAGCTTGTTGATGATTCATTGTCTTTGTTTTGAATAAATTCTTGTTTAAACCAACTAAAATACTGTATATGTAGTGCTTTGAGTAGATCCCAAGGCTACCGCTGCCTTAAATATATATATGTGTGTGTGTGTGTGTTTTTGAAGTATACTGAAGTATGATTCACAAGTTCAATAAGCTAATGGCAAATGGCTTTTTCTTCTTCTTCTTCTTTTTCTTTTTTTACGTCACTTCATGACTATTGTGCTTTAGTTTGTTAACGTCGTAGTTTTCATGTGACATCAACACAAGGGCTGCATGGCTATGATTGTGACAGGCCTGTGCTCGAACACTCCTTTATCCTTGTGTCCAAAGCTTACTGTCATCAACATGTAACATTGTGCCCCGATGGCATACACACATCCAACAGTCTCCGGGACTTCCGGGACTGCTGAATTCATGAGCAACCGAACCTTTTACAAGATACAGCCGATCCCATTAAAAAAAAATCCATTGTTCAAGAGAAGAACATTTCATATGGCGGCAATCTTTCCTTTATCGCTTCCACGCAACCCAACAAGAAACTTTAGTGAAACTGACCTTGATTATAAACCTGACAAAATCATGTCAATTCTTTCACTATTGTACCTACTGATTTTTATGATAAGCCATTAATTGTACTTATTAATTATAGACACTCAGCATTCTTCAGTCACAGTTCATTGAGAAAGGGTTCAAGAAATCCGAAAATTCTGTACTTCTGTGGTGTAACGTTACTGTTGTTTTGATTTACACTAGACAGCCATTAATTGTTGTGTTATTTTCAATGAACTGGACCATACTTGATCGGATAAGTACGAACCGAGAGACACCACTATTAATTTTGCTTCTTTGATGCCATTGTAATTAATGTCGACTTCAAAGAGTCGACATTAGTTACAATGGCAAAGAATAAAAATTAATAGTTGTGTCTCTCGGTTAGCACTGATCCGATCAAGTATGGTTGTTAAAATACTCAACGCATAATATAATGCTGCTTCTGACATTGGCGTGTAGGGCGCTGGTCGTGATGCTCGTCAGGGCGACAACTGAGGTTTCCTGATTTGACAAAAGCTTTAACGCTGGATTGAAAAAATAAAAATGCTTTTGTTTTGAAGTTGGGTTTGTGGGGGAGGGGGAGGGGGTTAAGCATTTTTTATCTCTCTTTTTTCTTTTCTTTATTTTTTGTCAAATTTGTTTTTATTTATGTTTTTATTCAAGGTTTTATTGAGCTTTTTGTCCCTGGGGGCCTAGAAAGCAAAGTTACATTCACACAATACATTCCTTATAAACCAGTACATGAGTACTAATAAAATATTACTACAGCATTTTACACATTAGACAAGAATAAGCGCTTAAACACAAGCAAAGTTGTTGTGAATATGTAACAGGCGCTTTTTTTCTCTCTTTTTTTTTGGGGGGGGGGGGGGGTTCGTTGTGTTTCGCTGTTGGTTTGATCAAAATAACTCAAAATACAACTAATAAATCCAGGAAGCTTACATGCTTAGATTTTGAAGAATTTGGGGACGTTTTTATCGAAACTAAACTATATGCTAGTGTTGCATGCTAATAGGCAAATTTGAATCCTTGTAATATTATAAAAGAGGCAGTATGAAGTATTTTTTCAAAGTGCACAACTTGGTGCTGCACATTTTGGAAATTACCTCAAAGGACGTTTTCTACTCACCGGCTGTTTTCCGCGTGATGTGTGCAAAAGAACAAAACTAGGACCAGGAGTGTCCAAAAGATATACATTATCAGGGCTGGCAGCCATTCGTTCAAAACATCTAGGTAACTCGTTGGACAGAGGCTCCTTTTTACTTCTTCTTCTACATTAGTAGTTTAAACGCGGTATAAAAACGGCTAATAAGTGATTTGAGTTTCTCTTGCGTCAAATAAATGTAAACCTAAATGTGCTGAGTTCCGTCGAACAGAAGAACACCGACCTGTAGATTTTGGGGGGCCGGCGTGTTGCCCAAGATAATGTTCTGGAAGTTGTCAAGGAACGCGTGTCCTCGAATACCCAAATCAAGGGGCTGGTCGTGACGCTCGTCTTGGTTTTCTCTGGGGTTGTTTCGCCGAAAGCCAGGCCACCAAACCTGCCAGTTACTCAGAATAAGAGGTTAGTTAACATAACTATGGTAATCGTTATTGCTTCTAAAAGCCACTGTCTTAAGCCCTTTCTTAATTGGGCGAACATAGTTGGGAGTATTCGGCGAATATAATTGGTTCTTAACTGGGCGAACTTTTGCTTCGCGAATATAGTTAGGAGTATTCGTCCAACTGCGACGAAGATATATTCGGGGTCCAAAAGGCTTCGCTCAACATGTTCTGGGAATATTCGCCCTATTTAACGAACCTTGCCTATGATTGCCTAAGAGCGGAGAGCTCTCCTGTGGATGAGGAAGAAATAAAAATGGATGACGGTATCGCTAGGTACTTCACTCGCTTCGGAGGGAATTTGTTTATTTGTTGACTTGTGGGAGGCGCAGCCTTGTCTCGGTGACCCAGAATGACATAGTAGTTAGCTGAATTACCCTGTGAGGGATTATTAAAGTATATTGACTTGACGACTTGACTTTAGCCTAATTTTGGATCACGCTGTCTGCTGCGCTTCTGCCGCAAGTTCGGGCCGAAGCTTGCATCTCATTATAAGCCAGTTAAGAACGAAGTATAGTTCGTCGAACTGTCCGAACTATGAGCTCAATTAAGAAACGAAGTAACGAAATAAAGTTCGATGAATACTCCGAACTATGTTCGGCAAAGCTAATGTTCGCCCAATTAAGAACGGGCTTTAACAGAAGGATTTATGTCGGATATAAGACGGGTGTTAGGTTGGAGATGCGAACAGGCTGCCGGCCGGCAACTATTATTAGAGCAACTAATTAATCTGCCTGAAGAAAAACACACACACACACACACACACACACACACACACACACACACACACACACACACACACACACACACACACACACACACGCACACACGCACGCACGCACGCACGCACATACACACGCGCGCGCGCCGGCGCGCGCGCTAACTTAGGACCACTTAGGCAGCTGGTCATCATCACATGACTGCTCACTCTTTCCAAGATCAAGCAACAGGTAAGTCAGACGTCTTTGCTATCCCTCCTTTTCTTCCGACCAGCAGCCAGTTCATGTTATCCTTTTCCACTTGCTATGGCATATATTCAGATAAGCGGAACAGACCCCTACCCGGCCCCAAACCAAAGCTATTATACAGGAACTAAAGCTGTCCGTATAAAAGCTGACTATGAGAGCAAGAGAATGAGTAATGAGGATGCACTTTCGTTCATGTGGACAAGCAGATTAGTCATTAATTGGCCACCTGGCCCAAAATCAGAATACACACGTAAGTAGGTCCCGTTTAGGTATTCTTCCTATAAGTTTCTGGATATATTTTGATGGTCTGACCGGCGACTGGTAGCGATTACAGAATGTAAACACACTCCTTTTCATCGGCATGTTGCCTGTGCGAGCGAAGTAAACACGCAAATACCGGCAGGCTGCCAGTTGTAGGCGAGTTTTGTGAAACTGTTTATGAAGTGATGAGTGAGACTAGTTCCCATTTTACAATATGAATAGATCATTGGGTTTTTTAACGCCTAGTCATGGTGATATCTGTGTGAAACACAATACATGCTAAAACAAAATCCACCTTTTAAAATTAGGACACTGTCAATTAAAAACACAGGTAAAATGTGGGTAACATTTTTTAAGATCCAAAATTAAACAAAATGTTAAAATTTTCCAGTTTTTATTTATTTCAGATAATGAAAATTGCAGCAACAAAAACGACCGAGCGGTAAAATACTGCTCCCTTACTTCAGAACAAGAAAGCAAAATACTTCTATAGTGAGTAATTCATTGCTTTCAATTTCAAAGAAGAAAAGAAAAAAGAATGAATCAAATATGAGTGACCAATGTGTAGTCTACAGGGGCCTTAACTATGAATCGGGACTACGGTAGGCCAGGCCTAAGGTGAAGTGTTGCTTAATGTCCTCAGATGTCAGTTGACATATTAGGGACAAGTTGTGACCAATGCCGAAGCACGGTTCAATAATTCTTTACGTCCACGGAAACCAGAAGGCTCGTTAGGACGGACAGCCCAGGACGGCCACCTCGACTCTCACACAGCTCCTGAACTATGACCAGGCCTAAACCAAAGTCCCTGACTTTAGAGTCCGAGACTTTGAGTTAGGCAAAGTTCGTATACATGGACGCGGACAATGGTCGAGACAACAGAGTCTCTGACTTCGCGCTGATAAGAAAGTGGTCATCACACGCGTCATCGCTTGTGCTAACTTTAGACGGGGCAATCCTATCTGGGCATGCGCACCGACATGCTTTGTTCACTTCCCTACGACGTATTTCGCACGCGCAAACATCGGTAAACATAAACATTAGGTGACGGCATGCCTGGCCGCAGGCTCCGATTCTGGATGTGATTCGCCATGTTTTACTTCTGCAACACCCAAGCGATCTCGACGAGGTCATTACTCGTAAAAACGCTAATCTATCGACATCTTCGATGGAGTATTCTTCTTGGCATTTACTGAATCGAGTAACCGTAGCATCGTCTGCTGCGTCGGCCATTTTGAACTTGTCAGAAAGGCAAGTGGACGCTGTGAAATCAGGTAGCCTACGCTGTGCAGATGAATTTAAATAACAAGAAAATAAATAGTGATAATGCAAGACGTCAAGCAAACTTGCTCTCATAATAATTTGCAAAAATTAAATCGTACGACCACATTACTCAGTCATTATGCCTGCGTCGCTTGGCGAGTGCGACCTTTCTTCCCTCCAAAATGAAAGAGCTTTGGCCGACGCACATCTAGCGGCTCCGTTGACGAAGTAAACGAAAGAAGAAGAAAAAAATTGAATTAAAAAGAGAGAGAAGCCGCTGGATTCAGACGTAAAGAGGCAACAACAGCAAAAAAACTAACAAAAACAACAAGAAAAATCAACTTTCCAAGCATAACAAGGCTAAAAGCAGTCATAGTCCCGGGCCTACGACCTTTAGTCCAGCGAAATCGCTAGCCTAAATATCGGCTGTTTAGGCCCGAGATTCGGCCCGGACTTTGATGTAGGTCCACGGTTACCATTTTGGGGCCATTGTCAATAGCCTTGAGATTTAGGTCGGCCTACCGCTTTAGGCCCGATTCATAGTTAAGGCCCCAGATAACAGTCTGTTTTTTTCTCTCTCTATTGTTAGTACACAAACAAGAAATACAATCGTTCAGTTTCGGAGCATGCCCAGGAGCTAAAAGGATAGCTCGAAGTTCCCTATTGCATATAGAACTGTCAATACGTGTGTGTTTTTCGAAAATATTTGGTGGATACGGTTCGCCGCAGCAACTCCTTCATCTGACTTTGAGTCGTCAGTGGAAAGAAATTCTCATAAAGGTATCAAGAAACAAATTTTATACATAACGTTTTTAAGATTTCCCAAACTACAGATACTTCTCGCGATTTTGGACGATATCAAAGTGCTTGAACCAAGTGAAAGAGACTTGACTGAGCAAGTGGCAGTCCGATGCTACAGATCGATGCGAGTCCATATAGACTTTTGTTTGATCGGGACAATGCAACACAGAAAATCACCAAAAATCAAAAAAACACGCGCTGCCTATCTAAAAATGAGGGGTAAACTAACACCCTAAAAACCAAAACCAAAGTTAAACAGGCTGAAAAAGAAACTGAACGCAAATGTCTGCGGCAAAAAGGCAAAGAAAGAAACTGAACACAAAAGCCATTGACAAAATTACAAAGAAAGAAGAAACACAAATGCCAATGTTAAACAAAAAATCGCTGCCCTCATCAGGAAAGCAAATAAATGAAACCAAATGCCCAGATGAAAACTGGTAAAAATGATGAAGAAAGATCAAGGAGAAAGAGGGAGGGAAGAAAATCCACTACTGGATGGAAGAAAACCCGGTCGAAAACCGTTCATGGTAACTAACTGTCCCTGACAGCGTGCAGTGTGACAAAGGCTGGAAACGCGAAATCTATGCACACAATGCAAACCACACAAATGATGCTAACAACCACTGGGCAATAGACGCTCACGAAGTACCCACATAAAGAAAAAGTTGTCTCGACTAGTGAGGCACCTCGAGGTTTCTCCAATCATTCCCACATCCAAAAAGGACGAAATAACTCGAGAAACAAAAGGGAAAGCAAAAAGAGGAAAAACTAAAATAGTCGGAGTGTATACCGAGAACCTCATTGACCCAAACTCAAACCCTAACCCAGGGAAACCACAAAGTATCTAGTCTGATCAACTAGAAAAAATAGCAGGCCTACAGGATAACGCAAACAAAGAACTTATTGGGACGAATACAAAACAAGCATTCCATAAGAAGGCCTGCCTGCCATTACCAAATATTACTAATAACAATGTACTCTTTTTTCTTTTCTTTTTTTCTTTTTTCTTTTTAACTTCCAAATTGGAGCCCATAGCCCATTACAAAGCAAAGAACAAAACACAGTCAAAACAAACTTCCGCCAGCACACACACACACACACACACACACACGCACACACGCACGCACGCACGCACGCACGCACATACACACACAGGTGAGATTCAAAAGATGATTTAAAAGATGTAGGTATGTTTGATGATCTAATTTGGCAAGCTTCACCCTCCCTCCAAATTTTCAAAGCATTCTATCGTAAACTTTTTCAAGATCAAGGTGTGCTTTTTATTAACAAACGAATTCCTCAGACATAGATGAATCTTTGCAATGTGAAAGAATAATGATAAGTGAAGAAGAAGCAGGATTTATTTTATTTTATTTTTTAACCCCAGTTGCATGCAGACCTATTACTTCATTTCTCTTTTCTTATTACTTTTGCTTTGTTTTATTTTAGTTTTTTCGTTGTGGTTCATAGGTCTTCTTCATCGGTTCTTTCTTTTTGTGTGTGTGTTTTTGGTCAAACTCTTACAAATGCACAGTTCCACACAAACGTCTATAAGTATGTAAAATATAAAGCTGAAAGTTGCTGTAAATCAGTTGTTTTTTTTTAAATTAAAAAAAAATTAAGACAGTTTATACTGATTATTATGCATTTCTCAAACTTAGTTCTCTTTCAAATAAATGGAATGGATCAAAATATTTACCATATCTCTATTTACTAATACACATTTTTGCTATTAGGATAACATGATTGATGGCTAGAACGTCACCGCTGTTCTCCGTTTCATTATATCCAAATAAAACGTCCTTTAATTTTAATTTTATTAATTTATCAAATTTCAAATATGCATATTCCTCGACTTTTTTTCCAAATTAAATCAATTGTGTTATACACAGTGTGAAGCAACGGCTACTCAGAAATCGGCCCGGAAGTGACGCTGCGACCTCTCGAGACTTCCTCCGCGAAAGATTACAAAGGTCATTCACTCGTGCAAACCAGCTTCAGTGAACGATGCGTGTTTTTATATAATTATGATTAACATGAATTGTATAATCTGTACCGTGACTGATGGATATACTGTGTGGGTACCGGTAGGTCTGTCACTCTGTGTGTACGCGGGTCGATATATATATATATATATATATATATATATATATATATATATATATATATATATATATATATATATATATATATTATGTTGTGTGTGTGTGTGTGTGTGTGTGTGTGTGTGTGTGTGTGTGTGTGTGTGTTGTGTGTATGTGTTTGTGTGTGTGTATGTGTTGGGGGATGGGGGGTGGGCTGCTGTGTGCTGGCTTCAGTTGTAATAATTATACTTTTATGACGGTTCAATGCTGTGACTGTGGGCTGATGATATTAATATTGTGATTAATATGGATTATAATGGTAATAATTATATTTATATGACGACTGCTATGATTGTGGGCTGATGGTATTAGTACTGTGATTAATATCGATTATGATGGTAATAATTATTTATATATGACGATTGCTGTGATTGTGGGCTGATGGTATTAATATTGTGATTATCATTCGTTTCTTGACTGAGTCAGTCAGTACAAAGTCACGTGAGTATTGCGCGCGCGAGCGTGAGGTCAGTTGGTGGCAAGATCTTGAGGCCGATGGACGGAGGGTGAAATCAGAGAGAGAGAAAATCTTGGTTTGTGGTGTCTTGGGTGAAATCTTCATTGTGAGGGTAATTAGTGTGTGTGGTGTGTTTGTGTGTGACTGCCTTTTTTCTCAGCCAGGACTCACTGGCACCTAAATTTCTTCTTTTAATAACATCGACTCAGATTCAGACAGTGCCACAAACTCAAAGCATTGGTTTACGACATCCTTCCTTCAGCCACTGCCGTATTTAGTTACGCCATAGGGTCCACAAAACTGTCAGCTAACGAGCAGTTTTTTGTTGGTGCTCAAACAGAAGTACGTTTGTTACAAACAACTCCAATTATATCAGACGTTTGTTTTATAACTGATCATGTTGCTTACGCCAGCTCAAATAAAACCAAAATCGTCTGAATCGAGACGGAACTCTTCTTCTTTTTTTTACCCGGGTGGATGCGCCTTATGTTTGTGACGTGTGTACTTGGGCGCTAAGTAAGTAAACATGGTGCTTAACGTCCACAAAAACCATAAGGCTTATTAGGGACTGGGAGAAAGGGGGTATGGAGGTGTGGGAAGAAGGAGAGTATATACCTATCGCTACACTATAACCACCAGAATGACCTGCATTAAGTTGGGCAGCGATGAGAGCCATTTTAATGTTTCATTAATTGTGAGGAACAAAGTCACAAGACCGTGTCCACAAACCACAACTTTTGAAGAGAAAGGAGAGCCGAAGCGGTATCGAACCGAGGTCCTTCCGCTTACCAGCCTACCGCCTTACCGTTAGGCCAAACCGGCTCTCAAACTTGGACGCTAGGTTGCTTCCACAGTCGTATCAGTACCCGAACCTTTCGGAGGGCGCTGACCGCGTCGGTGCCGACAGCTGCTCGGAGATAAAGAGTGCCCCTTCAGTGGCGTAACCAAATCTGGCAGAGTTTGCAGGAAGGTGCCGGAAAGCGGTGCTCGGAGTGTGACAGTGCCAGTGACTTTGAGCGCCACCCGGGGCCAGACACTGAGTCCCTAACCTAGTACCTGAGTCGTACTGTGAAGTGCTGTGTGCCACAATGAATGACGAGGAAGAGGCCTGTGCCCCTGAGTTGGGCGAGAAGGAGCAAGGGTCTGTCTCCGTGGTCACGTGTCAGCTGCCTTACTACAGCAGTTGGATGACAATTTGCCGAGCTCAAGGCCGCGCTGCTGAGACAGCACAATTACCCAGCACCAGCGAAGAAAAGAGCACGGTACCCATCGGGAATCTGGGTCAACTCGTGCCGAACTTTCACAGGCGCATGAAACTGATAGCGACCCGCCCCTGTCCGAATCTGAATCGGATGGGGAAATCCATGATGATGTTTTATCGGTACAGTGCACCGATGAGGATTTCCTGAAAGAGATAGAAGGAGAACTTGACGAAGAAGAGCACACTGCTGATGCAGTTGCCTCCTCAATGGCCGACTTAATAAACAAGCGCTTCGTGAAGGGTCTTAGTGATGAAAAACTAAACGAGCGCATTGATTGCTATGCCAGACCAGAAAGCTGCGAAAATTTGCAGGTCCCATCGGTCAACCCAAACTCCAAGCACTGGTTTGCGACATCCTTCCTTCAACCACTGCCGTATTTAGTTACGCCATAGGTCCCTGAAAACTGTCAGCTAACGAGCAGTTTTGTTAGTGCTCAAACAGTAGTAAGTGTGTTACAAATGTGAGCAAGTGCTCTTTGTACGTTTTTACAATAATCCCGCCCCGGTTATCAGATCCATGCAATTTCATTACTGTACTGTTAGTAACCCGGGAACCGGAGCAGACGACGCTTTTGTTTTGAAGCGCTGCGTGTTGCGTAACGCCACATGGCCTTCTCACAGCCGACCGGCAATAGCCGCCGGTGCGCGCCATTTTCAAATCTGTTTACTCCCTTAATATTTTGACCGCTTGTTTGTTTACCTACTCTTTGTTCACCTAGTCCTTTTTATGCACTAAGTCATGTGGAATATAATTTGGCATCTTAGAATGTTTATTTAGATCTTATTTAGACGCAGGATCGAGCTTAATCAGTTGCCGATTCCTCTCTAGGTCCATTCTTTTTATAGCCGTCGTCTGCATGGCGCATTTTCTGTGTAGTACTAGTGAATAGTAGTGAATCGTTGTTTTGACTCGATGAAAGTAATTCTGTGTCGATCAATGCTTTGTCGTATAGTATTTTGCTTAGCTGACTTCATGTTTAGTGTTTATTTTGGGTTGAAATTAACTTATTAAGTATTGTGTACTGTAGAAGCTAAGTTATATTCATAGACTACTTGGTATCACTATCAGCGCTGCTGCGACTAAAATAACGCGCCCCAGGCGAAAGTTCGCACCGATTGTTTTAGTACTAGTCTTTGAGTGTGTCTTGCTTCTCTTATAGAGCGTTGTATTGTAATTGTTATGTACCATTTTAACCGTGGGAGTGTGTTCTTTATTCTGATGTAAGTTTTATTGATAGTTATATTTTGTACATTGTGTTAGTTGTGATTTAGTTGTACGAATCTGCTTAGAGACAGGTGCAAGCCACGCTTCCCACTCTTGTTGCAAATTAAATAAGTCATGTGTGTACATTTTGTTTATACGGTTTAAAAGGTTGTAACTGTAGCTTTTATTTGATGTATTTCATGTTTTAATTAGTTTAGTTATTGCTGAGGAAACTGTATTTGTGCGGGCCAAGGAAACACAATTGTCAGCCATTTTGTGGTCCAGAGGGCTGATTTCATTGTAGCGATAGCGTGTGTTCTTTGCGGCCCGCGCAGTTCTCTTATCTATGCGTGCGCGTGAGGATTTTGGGGGTGCTGAGAAAGTTGTCTGCTGCTGTAGAATAAAGCCTGTTTGCCGTCGCCGCCTGCTGTGGTCTCCATTTTGACTGACTCCGCTGCCTGTGTCCTGTCCTTCTACCACTCCACTCCATTACAACTTGGCGCTGTGCGAGCAGGATGAGCGGAGCGACCTGAGACCACAGCAGGTTTGAGTGACCACGGCCCAGACCGCAGCAGACAACCCAGCTGATGACGGCCAGCCACCAACACCACCGACGCCGGGTACCACAACCGACGACCCCGGCTAGCCACCAGCACCACCGACGTCGTACCACAACTGACGACCCCGGCTAGCCTCCAACACCACCGACGCCGTCCCACCCTCAAGAAAACTCCCAGTGGGAGTGGTTCAACCGCTCCATGCAGTCCGCTGCGTACCCTGCCGCCGGAGCAGAAACCCAGGTGGCCTTGAGCGTAAGGTGCACCGAAAAGACATGCCGGCCACCACTCCTTTTGTCGTCGACGCTGACCAGCAGTCTCCATCTCCGCGGCCAGACGTCAGTGACTGGGAGTCAGACGGTGACAATGAACTGCATTTTACAACTGCAGACTAGCTCCTGCTGCTGTTGCGGTGCCAATAGTGCAACCTGTGGTTCCACCTGTGCCTCTGCCTAGACGCTCGCGACGTCTGGCAGAGAAGAACAATAAGTAACCCGACCGCAAAGTTACCCGGCGCAGTACCGTGAGTGTGTTGAAATTAGTTGTTTTGTTGACATGACATGTGTGTGATGATTGCATTTTTAAACTGTGTTCATGATTTTTATGTCAGATGCCATTTGTATTACTAGGTTCATGGTATGTTTTTATCTTGGCTATTTTCAAGTTGTAGGTACAATATGTCGGAAAACATTGGTACTTAGGTGAATTTTGTTTAAATGCAAAGTTTCTAGTGTAACTACCTGTTTTGCTGGCAATTAGTGCGGATTTTTTGTGATCTAAATGGATTGTGAAATGTGATGACTCAGTGACCGGTTGCTGCAGTACATACATAGGCCTTTTTCAGTAGGTTGTAGATATTAGAGGATTATTGTTTAAATAACAACCCTCTGTTGATCTAAGGCATAACGCCGCCTCTGATTTGGTCTTATTTGAAGTTGCGGACTCTCATATTAAATATATGTTAGTCAAAGGATGTTGATTTTGTTTTCCGGTTCAGCCGGAGATTGTCTTAGCCCTTTCTAGGTTGTTACGTTAAATACGTCGCCTGACAGATTGGTGTTTTTTTACACAGCGAGGACGCTGGTAGTGGTAGAGTAAGGGGGGAATGTGAGCAAGTGCTCTTTGTACGTTTTTACAATAATCCCGCCCCGGTTATCAGATCCATGCAATTTCATTACTGTACTGTTAGTAACCCGGGAACCGGAGCAGACGACGCTTTTGTTTTGAAGCGCTGCGTGTTGCGTAACGCCACATGGCCTTCTCACAGCCGACCGGCAATAGCCGCCGGTGCGCGCCATTTTCAAATCTGTTTACTCCCTTAATATTTTGACCGCTTGTTTGTTTACCTACTCTTTGTTCACCTAGTCCTTTTTATGCACTAAGTCATGTGGAATATAATTTGGCATCTTAGAATGTTTATTTAGATCTTATTTAGACGCAGGATCGAGCTTAATCAGTTGCCGATTCCTCTCTAGGTCCATTCTTTTTATAGCCGTCGTCTGCATGGCGCATTTTCTGTGTAGTACTAGTGAATAGTAGTGAATCGTTGTTTTGACTCGATGAAAGTAATTCTGTGTCGATCAATGCTTTGTCGTATAGTATTTTGCTTAGCTGACTTCATGTTTAGTGTTTATTTTGGGTTGAAATTAACTTATTAAGTATTGTGTACTGTAGAAGCTAAGTTATATTCATAGACTACTTGGTATCACTATCAGCGCTGCTGCGACTAAAATAACGCGCCCCAGGCGAAAGTTCGCACCGATTGTTTTAGTACTAGTCTTTGAGTGTGTCTTGCTTCTCTTATAGAGCGTTGTATTGTAATTGTTATGTACCATTTTAACCGTGGGAGTGTGTTCTTTATTCTGATGTAAGTTTTATTGATAGTTATATTTTGTACATTGTGTTAGTTGTGATTTAGTTGTACGAATCTGCTTAGAGACAGGTGCAAGCCACGCTTCCCACTCTTGTTGCAAATTAAATAAGTCATGTGTGTACATTTTGTTTATACGGTTTAAAAGGTTGTAACTGTAGCTTTTATTTGATGTATTTCATGTTTTAATTAGTTTAGTTATTGCTGAGGAAACTGTATTTGTGCGGGCCAAGGAAACACAATTGTCAGCCATTTTGTGGTCCAGAGGGCTGATTTCATTGTAGCGATAGCGTGTGTTCTTTGCGGCCCGCGCAGTTCTCTTATCTATGCGTGCGCGTGAGGATTTTGGGGGTGCTGAGAAAGTTGTCTGCTGCTGTAGAATAAAGCCTGTTTGCCGTCGCCGCCTGCTGTGGTCTCCATTTTGACTGACTCCGCTGCCTGTGTCCTGTCCTTCTACCACTCCACTCCATTACACAAACAACTCAAATTATATCACATGTTTGTTTTATAACTGACCATGTTGCTTACGCCAGCTGAAATAAAACCAGAATCGTTTGAATCGAGACGGAACTCCTTTTTTCTTCTTTTACCGGGGGTGGATGCGCATCATGTTTACGTGCGTGCTTGGGCGCTAGGTTGCTTCCACAGTCTTATCGGTACCCGAACCTTTCGGAGGGCGCTGACAGCTGCGCGGAGATAAAGAGTGCCCCCTCAGTGGCGTAACTAAATCTGGCAGAGTTTGGAGGAAGGTGCCGGAAAGCGGTGCTCGGAGTGTGCGGTCAACCCTGAGGTCAACCCTGGAAGGTCCTCCCGCTGGCTGCTCGGAAAGCGGACCTCAAAATGGTCACAATACAGACAGCGATAGTGAAAGCTGCAACAACAGTAGCTCAGTCGACACAAACGCTGTTACAGACACAAAGGGCGTGCTCCTTCACTGACAGCAATGCGGGGAAAACCATGACCAAAAACAACTGACGCTCTTGCCCTTCTGGGTCATGCTAGTAAAGAGCTGTCAATGCGGCGATGATACGCCATGCACCCTCATTTGCCGAAGGAGATGACTTGCTTCTGCTCGGACACTGTCCCAGTCACAACAAAACTATTCGGCGACAATCTGGCTGCTAAATGAAAGAAATCAAAGAGCTTGCCAGGTTGACGCAGGGTAGTGGGCTAAGCGGCAGTGGCTCCACGCAAGAGAAGCCGCGTAGGCGGAACTGGCAAAATAATGGGAAGATTTTTAGACCCCAGGAACCGGCAGTTTGCCGGAACACAGAAGAGGCAACACTGGGGCAGGAAAGGTCAACGACCCCCCTTTAACTAAAGGGCTTAGACCAAGAATGGACAGGGGAGTCCGCTGAGGTGAGAAACGGTTCACAATTGATCCCTTCTTTGTTAGCAGAACTGAAAGAGGACGTGTCTCTCTTTCAAGGTGGCAGGCTGCAGCAGTTTATTGAAAACTGGAAACTGATTACATCTGATTCAGAGATTTTGCAAACTGTTACTGGGCTTTGCTTAGAATTTGACTGCCGACACAATCAGCTACCACTTACGTTTGCTTCTCAGCCTCGGCTGAATGAGCACGAAATAGAAGTGATCAATGCTGAAATAGCAAAAAGGAGTAGTTGTTCAGTGTTCTAATGAACCAGGTCAGTTTGTGTCACCCGTCTTTGTGCGTCCTAAAAAGGATGGAACCCACAGAATGAATCTAAACTGGAAGTGCCTAAATGCTGACATAACCTACCATCATTTTAAGATGGACACATTACAAACAGCGCTTAAACTGGTGACACAAAATTGTTACAAAATTATAGATCTTAAGGATGCGTTCTATTCAGTACCAAAACACAAAAACCAAAGAAAATTCCTGAGATTCAAATGGCAAGGAAATCTTTGGCAGTTCAATTGCATGCCTAATGGACTGGCACTGGCACCACGCAAATTCACAAAGCTGTTGAAATCCATATTTGCCACCTTGAGAGAGAAAGGTCACTTTGCAACCGCTTTTCTGGATGATTCCCTCCTAGCGCACTCCACACTCCGAGCATCGCTTTCCGGCACCTTCCTCCAAACTCTGCCAGATTTAGTTACGCCACTGAAGGGGCACTCTTTATCTCCGCGCAGCTGTCCACCGACGCGGTCAGCGCCCTCCGAAAGGTTTGGGTACTGATAAAGTCCGTTCTTAACTGGGCGAATGTTTGTTCGCCGAACATACTTCGGACAGTTCGACGAACTATGATTCGTTTCTTAATTGAACTTTTAGTTCGCCGAACATGGTTCGGACAGTTCGAAGAATTTACTTGTTCTCAACTGGCTTGTAATGGATGCAAGCTTCGGCCCGAACTTGCGGCAGACGCGCAGCAGACAGCATGATCGAAAATGTAGGCTAAAGTCAAGTCAATATACTTTAATCATCCCTCACAGGGTAATTCAACTAACTACTGTCTCATTCTGGGTCTCCGAGACAAGGCTGCGCCTCCCATAAGTCAACAAATAAACAAATTCCCTCCGAAGCGAGTGAAGAACCTAGCGACACCGTCATCCATTTTTATTTTTATTTTTTCTTCATCCACAGGAGAGCTCTGCTCACAGCCAATCAGAGGCAATGTTCGTCGAATAGGACGAATGTTCCCAGAACATGTTGAGCGAAACTTTTTGGACCCCGAATATAGCTTCGACGAATACTTCCAACTAGGTTCGCGAAGAAAAGTTCGCCCAATTAAGAACCAACTAGGTTCGCCGAATACTTCCAACTAGGTTCGCGAACAAACATTCGCCCAATTAAGAACGGGCTTAAGACTGTGGAAGCAGCCTATCGCCCAAGCACGCACGTAAACATGAGGCGCATCCACCCCGGGTAAAAAAGAGGTCCGTCTCGATTGAAACGATTTTGGTCTTATTTGAGCTGGCGTAAGCAACATGGTCAGTTATAAAACAAACGTCTGATATAATTTGAGTTGTTTGTAACAAACTTACTACTGTTTGAGCACTACGGAAAAAAACACTGCTCGTTAGCTGACAGTTTTCCGGATCCTATGGCATAACTAAATACGGCAGTGGTTGAAGGAAGGATGTCGTAAACTTGGAGTTTGGGGGCACTCCACACGCAGTGCCAGCTGTAGTGCCGCGCAAAAGAGGGGCGTGCTCTTACAGACAATCCTCTGGGCTGGGCCAGCGAGGCAGTGTTTGTGAAGTTTTATATATATGAAAGATGTCAGACATAATTTTGGCCAGGTTTTGTTGGATTTTTTTTTTTTCACAACAAAAAGTGAAACTGTACTGATCTCTTTCTTTGTTGGTTCGTTAGTGACCACTAGACTGAGCTCTGAAGTCTCACGTGACTTCGTAGTGACTCAGTCAAGAAACGAATGGTCATGTAATTACAAAATTAAACTAGGCTTACGCTAGGAAGTTTAATTGAAATTATTATGAGTTTATTGACTAAACAGAGAAGTCATGTCCTCCCATGTCAATATGCTTATGATATTTGATTAAACGAACCCTCCCTGTAAGACGTAAGTCTAGTGGCCTCACTCACTGCTCTAAACATTGACTTCATGCTCGCGCGCGCGCAATATTCACGTGACTTCTCCGTTTAGTCAATAAACTCATAATAGTTTCAATTAAACTTCACCTTCCTAGCGTAAGCCTTGTTTAATTTTGTAATGAATATGGATAATAATGGTATTATCTCTTTTTTCTTTTTTAAAGGACAGTTATGGGTGTGTGTGTGTGTGTGTGTGTGTGTGTGTGTGTGTGTGTGTGTGTGTGTATTGTGTGTGTGTGTGTGTGTGTGTGTGTGTGTGTGTGTGTGTGTGTGTGTGTGTGTGTGTGCTTGGATGTAGGTGGGTGATGTAATATATTTTAATGTGGCTGTTGGTGTGACTGTGTTTGTGGGGGGGTGGGCGTTGTCTGTGAATGTAAAGCTGCTGGAGGGTAGGAACGTGAGTAATGTCTGTGCACTTGATCTCAGAAGCGATGTTTCATGATGTTTCACTACGTTTTACTCCTTTTTATTTTATGGGTACCTTTGTTGTGTTGAACTATCTACGTGTCCTTTTTATTATGGAATTCGAGTGACCCAAAAGAAAAAATCATTGTATGCATGAATAATAAAGTTCCTTTGTATTTGCAATTGTAGTAATACGTTACGGGCTTTGATTTTCTTTTTCGTTTGTTTTCTTTCATAATGCGGGAGTGAATGGGAGTGATGAACAAATTGAAATGCTCACCCTGCTGAGGAAGTTGCGGCCGTGTGCTACCACTGGAGGCAACGCGTTACGGACAGCCGCAGTCTTCAAAGACACGGCTGGAGCCAGCACTTCTTGGATCGACGTGTCTCCAGCAAACAGTGCAGGCAGCTTCAGTTGACGGGGATGCGTAGAGGCTGTAAAGGGTCTAAAAATGTTTTCGAACCACTTTATTGGGGACAAAGTGTCATGGAAGTTTTGGTGCCTGCTGTTTGACGAGTCCAAAAGATATGCATCATCATCACCCAGTTTCCACAAGGCCTGTTCTCTGTGTGCCACAGGAGCAGAAAAGTCCCAATACTTGCCGAGCTCTGACGTCATTAAAATTCCAGGTCCGGTTCGATCCTTCAATCTGTAACAGAATAAAACAAGGCATTAATGAACAGTGGCGCGAACTAAATTAACAGTATTGCTTATCCACTGAAACCACAGACATGAATAATAGAGACTGCTTAACTACTAGTTCTTGAGCGAAGGTTTTTGGACCCCGAATATAGCTTCGTCGTCGTTCGACGAATAAGCCGAACTAAGTTGGCGAAGCAAAGGTTCGCCCAGTTAAGAACCAACTATGTTCGCCGAACCTTTTTTTAGGTTTGTCGAAAAAAACGAACTATGTTCGCGAAGCAACGGTTCGCCCAATTAAGAACGGGCTTAAGACGTGAGACGAAGACTGAACGTAAAGCCCGTTCCTAACTGGGCGAATGTTTGTTCGCCGAACATACTTCCGACAGTTCTGGCACCTGCATAATTTTTTCTTTTGTCTTGAGATTCGAAATGATATGGCTTACTGTTGTTGTTTTTTTGTTGTTGTTTTTTGCGGGAATTTACCCAACGGAAGCTGGCCAATGCTCTACAGCTGATCCACCCCCCAAAACATTTAAACGAAGTTTTACAGAGAAAGTCTTTGAAGAATACTATGATACAACAACAAAAGCATTAAAGAAAATCTGTAACACTACGCTCAACACACACAGGACAAATAAAAACAAATGCAATCACTATAACTTAAGTGAGTCCAAAACATGATAGTCTAGCTTTCCTTTTTCTTATTTCTTTTCCTCTAATAACTAATTGAAATACAATAGAAAAATTCAACCTAGAGGAAAGATAGACAATACTTTACAAAACAGAACCTAAATGAAAGCCTGAAAGAATGCTGAGCATAAGCTAAGCCTAAGCTCTATTCCTTTTCTTCTTACTTAAAATCAACAGTCAACAGTCAACATTTTCAAACAAAGAAAATCAAATACAAGAAGCAATTCCCCATCAGCTCCTATTGGGCGGTTCAGTGAAGCTGGTTTGCACGAGTGAATGCCCTTTGTAATCTTTCGCGCAAGAAGCCGCGAGAGGTCGCTGCGTCACTTCGCAGCGTCACTTCCGGGCCGATTTGTAACAAGAGAAGTTGAACCCAGAATTGCGAAGCAGTACAAATGCCACCACTGTTGCAGTTGCAAAAATTACCGGGGAAAGAGGATGGAGGGTGAAAAAAGGTGTCTTTGCGTCGCTTTTTGTTTTGTTTTGTTTTTCTGACCATACGATCGCGAGTTCGTGGAAAAAATGCGTTTTGGGGCATTCTATAGCACGAGCAACAAGTTATTGCTGGTTTCCAGACATTTTCTGACTACGGGCCTCCAAATATGTCTTAAAGTTGGCAGTATAAAATTCGCAAGTTCATTGTCACCGCCTTCCATTGTGAAGAAAGTACGCACCGGAAGCAAAAGCAGCCAAGGGACTTAAGCGATGCCGGGCAAAAGTCAAGGGAGTTAACAACCCCGCCTGAACCGCCCAATAGCCTATGCCGAGCTTGCGCTCCTGCTTTCCCGACCGCTACCCAACCACTGCTTCTATTCTATGCCGAGCCTGAGCTAAGCCTATGCTAAATTCCTTCCTCTCGGCTAATCACCTTGGAAGTAAGTAAACATGGTGCTTAACGTCCACAGAAACCATAAGGCTTATTAGAGACTGAGAGATGGGGGGGAAAGGGGTATGGAGCTGGGGGCAGAGGGAGATTATATACCTATCACTACACTGCCACCACCAGAATGACTCCTGCATTAAGATGGGCAACGATGAGACCCATTTTAATGTTTCATTAATTGTGAGGGACAAAGTCATAAGACAGTGCCCACAAACCACAACTTTTGAAGAGAAAGGAGAACCGAAGCAAATTCGAACCGAGGTCCCTCTGCTTACCAACCTAAAGCCCGTTCTTAACTGGGCGAATGTTTGTTCGCCGAACATGCTTCGGACAGTTCGACGAACTATGATTCGTTTCTTAACTGAACTTTTAGTTCGCCGAACATGGTTCGGACAGTTCGACGAACTTTTCTTCGTTCTCAGCTGGCTTGTAATGAGATGCAAGTTTCGGCCCGAACTTGCGGAAGACGCGCAGCAGACAGCATGATCGAAAATGTAGGCTAAAGTCAAGTCAAGTCAATATACTTTAATAATCCCTCACAGGGTAATTCAACTAACTACTATCTCATTCTAGGTCCCCGAGGCAAGGTGCCTCCCACAAGTCAGCAAATAAAAAAAAATCCCTCCGAAGCGAGTGAAGAACCTAGCAACACCGTCACCCATTTTTATTTTTATTTCTTCCTCGTCCACAGGGTAGCTCTCTCAGCCAGTCAGAGGCAATGTTCGTCGAATAGGGCGAATGTTCCCAGAACATGTTGAGCGAAGCTTTTGGACCCCGAATATAGCTTCGTCGCAGTTCAACGAATACTCCCAAGTAGGTTCGCGAAGCAAAAGTTCGCCCAATTAAGAACCAACTAGGTTCGCCGAATACTCCCAACTAGGTTCGCGAACAAACATTCGCCCAATTAAGAACGGGCTTAACGCCTTACCGCTAAGCCAAACTGGCTCACAATCACATTGGCCGATACGGCCCGCTGTATATACCCTTTCGTCTATATATTCCTTTTCCGATACTAGTCATTATTATGAACTGATCAATGTTCTGCTGCTTTATTTGCTGGTTGTATGCTCATAATATGTAACTGAATGATGTGCATGTGTTCATCTGGCGCTGTGAACACGCTATGTTTGTGTGGAAATTCTCATGTATAACATTTCACTCACTCATTCATGCCTATATGTATATAAATAATGCCTGTAATTTGATATCTACTCATCAGTAGCTTAGCAAGGACTAGTTGTTAGGTTTTTGACTGAACCTAAACTACAATCCTTGTAAAATAAAGTTTTCGAGTTCGAGTTCTCTTTCTCTCTCCCCCCGCCCCCCCCCCCCCCCCCCCCCCTCTCTCTCTCTCTCGAAATGTCATAGTCCAGCTCCAAAACGTGTGCTCTGTCGTCTCAGCTAAGAGTTATGCACATAGCATTGTTGTAGCAACATGAAAGTGTGTTCGGTTATGATGATGATCAACTTTGTTTACTATTTTTCTTTACACGATGGCGATGCTTCGTTATGATGATGATCAACTTTGTTTACTATTTTTCTTTCCACGATGGCGATGCTTCGAACATAATGAATTATGTGATCATGATCAGAAGCAGCAGCAGTCACTGTAATTTTGTCATTTCTTTGTGTTAGTAATTGTCTCTGAGCTAACTTGGTTTCGTCTGGATCAGACGTAGAATAATAGAGACTGCTCAATACATTCTGAAGCCACCAAATGAGAACTGCGTCCCCTGAACGTGCTCCCTTCGGAGCGATGTCAACATAGTGTTTGTGCTCTAACGGTCAGCAGAATTACGCCTGTTCGAGCTAATATCTGATGTAGAAACAAACAAGATAATCTGAAATGCTTCATTGCGTTAAGCAAAAATCTTTTCTCTTTCTCTCTGTGGTCATAAATTCATTCCAAGAAAGAATCTTTCCCTTTATTCCACAATTTAGTCGAAATGGGGTAGGGGCGGAGGGTGAAGTATGGAAAATTCAACGCCAAGTCCTTTTTCAATACGATTCATGGCAACAGTTAAGCCTCCCTCACTCTGTCTGTCTGTCTGTCTGTCTGTCTACCGAATTTGGGTCAAAGTCCATTATTGTCCCAATATACAAAAAGGGGATGCAGACTCGCCAGGCAATTACAGAGGGGTGTCTCTACTTAGCGTAGTATGCAAGATATTTACCTATATTTTGAACAAGAGGCTTACAGAATGGACTGAATATGGAAACAAACTGTCAGAAAAACGGATTTCAGAGCCAGCTATTCAACAGCAGACCACATTTTTACCCTCATGTCGATTATCCAGGAAAGCATGGCACGTAGGAAAGGGAAAATAGTGTGTGGTCATTTCAGCCAGGCTTAATATTAGGCTTCAAGACACTGCATAATAGATCAATGCTTCTTCTTTTTTTCTCTCTTTTTTTCAAACAGCTACGATGTGAGATCACACAGACACTGCTGTGAATACACACACATTGACACATTATTCATTTATACTTGTCAGAACTCGCAAATATATAATCATATATATTGTTTGTTTCCATATTTGATTTCTGCTCGCCCTGCAATAACCATCACGGTAGACTGGGTATAAAAATATCAATTATCTATTTATCTTGGTTTCTGTTTTCCCAAGATGTTGCCTCCTCCAGACCTACTTCAGACAGCTTGATAAATATAAGCATTTTTCGTTGAATAACGTTAGATTAAGACTTAAACGGAACACACAAAAACACATGACAAGCGATTAGAGGTGTAGCCTTTCTGATCTATTTGTTTTAGACAATGCGGAAGCCATTTAGACACACTTTCATTATTGTGATCAATAAACAAATTAAAAAATGATTTTTCGGTGATTTAAATCAGAGGTTTTGGTCTTGAAAAACCATAACGAAAGACGTTACCCATTCGTTAAGGGCTGTAACTTTTAGCTACGTTATGGGCAACAACAACAATAATAAAAGTTTGTTTTGTTTTTGTTTGTTTTTTGTTTTTGTTTGTTGTTGTTTGTTTGTTTGTTGTTTTGCTTTTTAGATTAAGCCTTGCAGCTATCACCTTGACCAGTTGTTGGGATACCCACCGTTGCTGATACTTGGCCAGTTGTTCTTTCTGCCAGCCCTCAAGTCTTGTGCGTTTAACGCTGTCTGCTGGAGTGTTCAACAAGAAGTCAGACAACAACGTAAATGTTGCTCCCTGGCACACTGCCACCATGACGCATGTCACCACCAAGTTGAACATGGTCTCTGCAAAACAATGTGTACATTTCTGAAGTTCTCTTTTGAAAACAGGTTAAGTTCCTAATGTAGTGTCCTAAATCATTGCTGTCATTTCAAGATCAGTTTGTGTCCACCTTTATGTTTGGAATACCATTTATCCACGGGAAGCAATTGTTTCTCCTGTTTCAGATCAACTTTGCTAAACGTTCAGATTCTCCCTCCATCTACTGAATTGTGGCCTTGCGTTGTGAGGAGCAGCATTGTCCTGGAGTTAAATGTTTTTTGTTTGTTTTTGTTTTCTTCGTAATTCCTAGGTTTGGTCACTCTTGGACAGCCGCAACATCTTTTGCCAGTACTGTTTGCGTGTACTGTGGCAGAATGTTGACCACCTGCATGGTTGAAAAATATAGTGAAGAGTCACTAGTAAACATGGTGCTTAACGTCCACAAAAAAACACAAGGGGAGAAGGGGGGAAGGGATACGGGGGGAGAGGCAGATTATAGATACCTATCGCTACTCTGTCGCCGCTAGAATGATTCCTGCATTAACATAGGCAGCGCGTGATGCGAACCATTTTAGTGTTTCATTAATTTTAAGGAACAAAGTCACAAGACAGCGTCCACAGACAACAGCCTGTACATCTGACTGAGTGACTCTATTCTTTAATAACGTGTTTTTTAATATCCACCGAAATTTGATTGTTACAGGTCGGTGACACGTGAAACTGCTGCCGTCTCGGCGTATGTGACACCAGCGCACAAGTATATAGTGTCACTTCACTTGAAGCCACATACGCAATACGGAGGTTAATGCATGTTTAGCTGCAACCTGTCACCTGCACTTTCGGCAGAATGAGCGGAATCTTTTACGCGGTAACTCGGGGCCGGGGTGGAACGGATATCGAAATAAGAGTCAGCGTAGAAGATTGACCTAACATGGTATATTCTCATTTTTTACCGTATAACTTGTTTTTTCGCTTGAAAAGGGGACCTACCCCGAAAATTCGCATAATTATGTTTTGTATTGTCATATTAAAATTAGCGTTCCTTTTAACCTTTTATGTGCTTGGGTCATGTTTGAAAGTAATGAGAGTTGGTGGCGCCGCTCACGCACAGTTGTGTGTGTGCGTGTATGAGAGAATGCGTTCGTGCGTGTATGAATGTGCTTGTATTTGCGTATGCGTGCCTTGGTGTGGGTGTGGGTGTGGGGGTGAACCGTGGTCGAATATTTTAAGTGTATTTAAGGGACACTGATTTCCCCACTGTTATGGACTTTATCTGAAGCATTAAACAATCAAAGTATATCTCTGTTATTTCTTTATCGTTAGCAAACAACTAAAAACAATCGGTAAAACAAAACAAACTACCACAGAGCAGGTTGTAAACAAACGAACGCTGTAGTAAATATGTTACCATTTTCGCTGAAATAAAACTAATGTTCGTCGTTTTCTCCCTCTTTAGGTCGAAGTGTAGAAAGAAAGAAAAAGAAAAAATGCTCTAGTAAATTCGGAAGAAAAAAAGAAAAGAAAAGAAAGAAGAACAGAAAAGTCCACTCTTTTCGTAAAGAGTCTATAGGAGCCGAAGATTTTCGTTCCCCCAAAGCTAAAAAGAGGTGAGAGGACTTGCCAAACTTTAAAATAAAAAAAAATCTTATCCTGGTGAGGACCATTATTATGTTGACTATGTTCCACTTTCAATCGCGCGGTCATATGACTACATGATCTAGCATGTCACCAAAAGATAATTGTGGGTCACTGTTTAATGGCAGACACACGAAGAAACCTCACCTTTGGTAGCATTAGGTGATTTTTGTGAGAAAAGTATCCTTTTCCAGGGGGAAGGAGGCACTATAAGAGTGATTTATGAAATGGAAAGCAGTTGGAATGTTTCGATGGTAGGAGGTGTGTACAGGTGTTTGTAACGCAAGTGGAAGACAGCATGTAAGGCAGGTGTTTGTAAGGCAGCATGAGTCCGTGGCTGTAGCAGACTGGTGACAGTATACCTTTGACCTCCTGAGCACCTCAGTGCTAGTGCTAGCAGTGCTAGTACACAGCAGCGGAGAAAGTAGAGTGGCTGTAGAGTAGTTTTCGAGTGGCTTGACGAGAAAGAGTTATAACTGCACGTTACTGACGCCTTGGGGAAGGAACATCTTCTCAAGGAAAAAGGCCCTCCTCCTGTTGTGTGAGGACGACATAAGAGACTTAGAACTGGTAAAGATGACACTCTAATCCTAATGCAAGCTGTTACCAAACTGCAAAAGGGGGGTGGCCGTGTTGTGCAGCCAAGGTGGCGACAGCGGCAGGCCAAACATCGGACAGTATCGACGATGTGTCGGCGCATTTTGGAACACTCAACACAGCCGATGACACCAAGGGCCCGACAGCCAGCGGAAAATGTGAGAGCCTTCGCATTGTTGACTGTGTCCCTACGGGGGCTTTGGAGGGGGAGTTGGTCCTTGGTGCCAACATCACCCTAAAACTGGGGTGCAAGTCCAGGTTGGAGAAGGTTTCTCCAGCAATATGGGTCGTGGCCAAAGCCACGGATCCTCACAGAATACATGCAGAACAACGACTTTGAAGTATCCGTCAAACGACAAGCCATCTCACCCACCATTTCCGTATACTGTGGGCACAAAACATGCCGTGGTGACAAAACGTGCAGGCAGTGCATCAGTCAACCTGGTGACAAAACGTGCCGGGGTTACAAAACGTGCCGCTGTCGTAAACCAGTGCTCTGAGTTTGCGAAGTACACCACTTGGTAGATATTAAAAAAGGCGCTGTATAAAGCACGCGCGTACGCACGCACGCATACACACACACACACACACACACACACACACACACACACACACACACACACACACACACACACACACACAAACACATAGTAGTAGTGTGTGTAAAGAGGATATACCTCTGGTGGAGTTTATGTACCTTGTATTTACACGCATGCCAGGTGAGAGTTACCGTAGGCGACTCAAGTTTTTGTTGTTGTACTCTAGTCTTTGTTTTGGTTAATGATCTTCTTTTCTCTGGTATCTCGTTGTTTTTGTTGTTTCATGTTTGCTTTGGAAATGCGTACGATTATGTTGTTGTTGTTGTTTGTTTCTTTTTGTTGTATACATTTGCATTTTATGTTTATTGCCGTGTCTAACCATTGTGAAATTTGTCATATGTCCTTTCATTGATGTTTCATGTACCCCCATTCGGGTTTCTGAAATAAATTACTTGACTTGTTACGTATTTCGAGCGCTACTTAACTCCCTTGTCTGTTGATTCTGCACGAGCGCTCTGGGCCTCGTTCTGTTTCAGATTTGTTTCATCTATCACAGGGTAATTCACCTAACTACTATATCATTGTGGGCCCCAGAGACAAGGCTGCCTCTCCCACAAGTCAACAAATAGGTAAATTCCCTCCGAAGAGAGTGAAGAATCGACACCGTTTTTGTTTTGTTTTGTTCATCCTCATCCACAGGTGAGCTCTCTTTGCTCTCAGCCAATCGGAGGCAAGGTTCGCCCAACTGGGCGAATATTCCCAGAATATGTTGAGCGAAGCATTTTGAACCCCGAACATAGCTTCGTCGCAGTACGTCAAATACCTCAAACTAAGTTCGCGAAGCAAACGTTTGCCCAATTAAGAAACAACTATGTTCGCCGAACTTTTTTCAGGTTCGACAAATATCCCGCACTAGGTTCGCGAAGGAAAAGTTCGCCCAATTAAGAACGGGTGGACTCTCCTTCGGCGGCTAAACTTCTCGTAAGCTTAGAGGAGTTTAAACGAACATGATCAGCGTGGAAGGTTTTGTGACTGAACGTGTCGTTGATTTTATAACGATTTTAGAAGAGGACTTTCCCAGACAGTGTTACTAACACTGTTTTCATGAGCTCTTTCCCGCGTTTCAGTATGACATCATTGATAGGATACCGGAACTTCTCAGTTTTGTGTACATGTTATGCATAAATTATTTTTGTCAATGTTTATTTTTTAAATCTGGACAGTCTGTGTGAAATAGTTTCTTTTTCCTAACGTTTACATGGGAAACAGCACAAAAAACTCGGAAATAAATTGATAGTGTTTGAAATTGCTACGACGAACAATGAAATGACGTAAAGCGTTCTTTCAAACATTTAGGGTGGCCTGGGGGAAATCCATCTAAACAGGTACGTTTAGAACTGAAACAGGCACTTCAAAAGTCAAATGACTCGGTTGTTGGACCTGATGACATTCATTATAAACTCCCTACTAACCTTCCAGAGAGTTCGTTAACCCTGCTGCTGACTATTTTTAACTCCATTTGGGAATCCGGAATTTTTTCGCCCTCTTGGAGAAAAGCCACCATAATTGCGATACCAAAACCCGGTAAGGATTCTTCAGATCCTAACAACTATAGACCCATCGCCTTAACCAGTTGCTTATGCAAAACGATGGAGAGGATGGTGAACAAACGATTGATGTGGGTCTTGGAATCCAAAGGTTTATTGGCCTCGGAGCAATGGGGTTTTCAGAAACACCGTAGCACTGCAGATCAGCTGGTACGATTTGACAGTTTCATTCGTAATGCTTTTGCCAAAAGAGAACACGTTCTTGCCATTTTCTTCGACCTGGACACCACGTGGAAACACGGTATACTGTCCGATCTTTACGATCTTGATTTTCGAGGCCATTTGCCTACCTTTATTGAGGGGTTTCTGTCCCATCGGCTGTTTCAGGTGAGAACTGGCTCCACTCTGTCCGATACGTATGAGCAGGAGATGGGTGTTCCTTAGGGAAGCATCTTGTCTCCGATTCTTTTCAGTCTTAAAATTAGCAATATTGTCAAGTCTGTATTGAAAGGTTTGAAAGCGTCGTTATTCAGGGATGATTTTGCCACTTGTATACGTGCAAAATTCCTCCCACATGCACAGACTTATGCAACTGTGTGTAAATAGTGTGCAGGATTGGGTCTCTAAAAATGGTTTCAAACTCTCCACAAGCAAAACCGTCTGAATGCACTTCTGTAATCAACGTAGACACTTTGCAGAACCATCTGTCTTGCTAGACAAAACTCCTATCAAGGTAGGAACAGAAGCAAAATTTCTTGGTGTAATATTGGATCGAACCTTATCCTACAGCAATCATGTAAAATATCTTAAATCAAACTGCCTCAAAGCTCTGGATATTTTTTAAGTTGTAGGCCACACCGACTGGGGGGGGGGGGGGGGGGGGCCGATCAAAAAAACTCTACTGTGTCTCTGTCGAGCCCTTGTAAGATCCAAATTAGACAATGGGTGCATTGTATATGGGGCAGCTTCAAACAACATTCTAATGAAACTGGACCCCATCCATCACCAGGGGTTACGAATTGCTCTCGGAGCCTTTCGTACTTCCCCAGTAACATGCCAAAGCAAAAGAAATGTCTTTAAAAAACAGAAGAGAGAAAATATCCATGAATTATGTGTTAAAACTAAAAACTTGTCCTGACAACCCAACATACAGCTGTGTTTTCGAGCCACCGAACTTAATTTTTTTCGAAAAATCCAACCTAACTCAACCTCTTGGCCTCCGAATTCTACCACTGTTTGAGGATTCTAAGATTGACCTGGATGTGGTTGATGACACCACAGTGACAGATACCCTTCCTTGGAGTCAATCTAAACCTCAGATCTGTCTGTCTTTGACAAAATAGAGAAAATATTTTACAAACCCTGAAGTATATAAACAAGCCTTTTTAGAAATAACATCCAGACATCCAGAATATATGCAGATATATACCGATGGCTCAAAGGTAGACGAGAAGGTTGCTGCTGCAGCAGTGTCGTCTGTTGCTGCAAATATCCCCTTCTCTTGTCGACAGAGAGACCATTGTTCTATTTACACAGCGGAACTACAGGCAGTTCTGTTTGCTCTTAAACAAGTATACCAGTCAAAAGAAAAGCAATTCAGATTTTCTCAGACTCGCTCTCTGCTCTGCAAGCGCTTAAAAATTCTGAAACTGACCATCCTCTACTGATACAAATACAGGAACTTCTACACAAAATTAATGCAGACAAAAAGGAAACTATTTTCATGTGGGTTCCTGGACATATAGGTATTCGAGGAATCGAGGCAGCTGATAGAGCTGCAAAAGAGGCTCTTAACACTGAACCAACGGCTGGTCTCGTACCCTTTTCCGACCTGAAACCATTAACTTCCAAATATGTCTGTGAGGTTTGGCAGAGGGAATGGGATGAAGCTGGTTTGATATCAAATAAGTTTCATGAAAGTTTACCAAGGATTTCAGGCAAACTGTTATCTTTTTGTAACGCAAGGAAGGAAAACACTGTTTTAAACGGATTACATATTAGTCACTCCTATTTGACACATTCATTTTATTTTATTTTATTTTTGAAAAGAAGAGGCTCATGTTTGTGTAGATTGTAATACTGCACTTACAATTAAACATATATTGATTGAATGCGCTGACTTATTGGAAGTCAGGAAAAAATGTCTTTGTGTTCATTCTTTCGGAACGTGAGTCCTGAAATCATTTTTGACTTCTTGTGTGAGATTGGTGTGTTCTATAAAATATGAAGCGTGTTACGGTAATGGTTGTGTCAAGTATTTTTAAAGAACTGCTGAATTATTTTTTTACGTAGAACGTTTTACACTTCCCTTTATAAATGTATTTTACAAAACATGAAACATGTTAAGGTAACGATTGTGTGAAATATTTTTAAAGAGTTGTACAAAACTTTTACATAGAACGTTTTACAATTTCCTTTATAAATAATCAGAAGATAAACCTAAATTTGTTGTTAGCCCTGATATAACCTTTTGTGGTTGACTGGGCTCAAAGCACTAACTATCTGACTAACTAACTAACCGAGTCTACAGAAACTTGTGTAAGACAACAAAATGTAATGACGTAATACGCATTCCGTAAATAGTTGCACCCGGGGGGAGATCCCCAATCTATTTTTAGACCACTACAGTTATTCTTAAATTGCCGCATTTGAACAGGACCAAAGTAGAAATTAATGCTACATAATAATCGCACATAAACAATAAAAATTCATTCAAAAAAAAATTCGTTTTTTAGCCAGACCTGCGTGGGCCGGTTCCTTTAAAGTCCATATCGAGCTCATTCAGAGTCGCATACGACTGGAGCGCAGACCGCTCGGAAGCAGAGAATACCGCCATACAGTTGTCATTGTCGAGTTCTTATGGCTCACCAACAAATGTTCATAGTCCACAGTATTTTGTAGTGGGAAACAGTATGTTGTTGCCCACATCAGCAGAGTGGCTTGCAACTCCTACCGTGGCATACACTAATTACGAATTACTAATGTGAGAGTACCGTGCCCTATGAGGCTGGAGACAAACGTGCACTGACCGTAACTGGAGGCCGATGAACACAGTCCGCAAAGAAGCCGACGAGGATGCAGAGCGAGCTACAAGGTGGGCGTGGTCTGCACTGGCTTTTTATGGCTACTTGTGTTTACCAAAACCAAATCTTCCGATAAAGTGACATTCCAAACTTTTCTTTTTTCTAGACACAGCCGCTCCACATCACACACATGCAAAGTGGTCCAAGTGTTTTTCAGGTTGACGTCAGGTTCTCCGGAAACTAGGGACAGTAACGCTTTGAAAGCTGTTAGGAGTCGGTGGTGGTGCTTCCCACCCAAGCACAATTGTATTTCATCACTTATAAGACGGGAAACGTGTGGAACCCTGACCTTCTGGTGTTTGGGCATAGGGTAAAATTGCTCAGCCTCAGTTTGCTTTTAGCTGCTGTTAACTCTCTTTTCCTTGGTTCTTTTTGCCCTTCGGAGAGCTTTATTTGCAATACAACTTTATTGTTTCTGTGTAGAGAAATTTGCCTTCTGGCTCGTCATTTACATAAAAAATGACAAAGCGAAATGGTTACAAGCTGAAGCTCTCTCGGGTAGTTTGGTATTAACTGTACTTTGCAGGTATTCTATGTCGAGGCACGTACTAAATCAGGATCGTTTTTCATGGATTCCTCGGCTTTAGCGGAGCCACTGGCATCAGCCATTGTGAGGCAGCATTCAAGGGGAGAGAAAATGCAACCAGGGGATGTTTTTTCCCCCTCAGTTTATTCGCTGCGATGGCGCGCTCGCGCGCGCGCACACACACACACACACACACACACACACACACACACACACACACACACACACACACACACACACACACACACATGTTGCCGGGTTATGATGCATGTATGTATATATGCCCCTGGCGGGTTCGTGGGAACACATGAGGCGAAGCAAGGGGAACCGTGGCTGTTTTATTTCCAGGTTGTATTACAGTAGTATTTGTAGACAGATGTGTATGTATGTCACCCTTCTCAATCTGACAAAGGCTCCTTCTTCTTTTTTCCAGATAAAATATACTTCTACAACTGCCCACTAAACCTGTTGCTAGATCTAAACCTGTTATAGTGAGCCGTGAGCTCAGAAATTCTAGAGCCTACTAAACATGAAACTCATGCTTTTCTCTTGTTGCACTTGCAACAAGAAAACAAACTCTGAACTTGTTAAAAATCCTATACTATACATGGGACAGAACTCTGTCACCATAACTTTGTAAGACACCAAACATTATATTTTCTACCTAGATATGACCAGATTCATTTACTCCTTTTAAAGACAGTATTCATCATTAATTACTGCACTAATAATCAAAAACTACATCCAGATTCTAATGAGAAGATCCAATAAAACAGCATATTAAATACAGTTAATAATCAAGACTCTATTCTTGACTCAACATAATTAAATTGATACTGAGCCTGTAAATGTCTAGGTTAAGCCAGTTTTTCCCTACCATGCCAACCCGACATCTGAGGACACAAAGTCCCACAATTTGTGATAAAACAATCACACCCTGAAAATACCACTCTCACACACACACACCCTCCTACTGAAATGATGTCCTCATCATTTACTTAGTAATAATAGACAGTACAGCTTTTGCAACATCATCTGAATTAATATGTACATCTCCAGATTTGACTAAATCTGACAGAAAAGCGATCTTCTCTTTCCACTCTGGCCTATCAACATGGTGGGCCATCACAAACTCTTCACTTCGAAACCACTCTGGAGGCTTCCTCTGTCGACTAGATCGGCGTGGTAATTCTCGACTACGATCTCTTGTTTCATCTAGAGCAAAGTCTCCGTTCTCACTGCCGTCCTGTGACTCATGATCGTCTCGATCATTTTCTTCAGTGGGCCTACACAACCTTGATCCACCTTCACCATCAGCGGAACGGCGGTCGTCACCACCTTGGCTGGTATTCCCAACACCCACAGTCGTCTCAGGACCGTCGTCCAGACACTGAGGTGCTGTGTCCTCCAAACCCTGCTCATCATCCTGTGCAGTGAGTGTCGCTGAAGTTTCCTTATCCTGAGGGTCAGGCGTTTGTACTTCAAATTCAACTTCAGCTTCTTCTTCATCATCATTCCCATACTCAGAGTTTGTGGAAAGATCTGCTTCGGTGGAAGAACTGGGTGGTTGTTCTTTCCGACCTGCGTCATCAGGTGTCTTATTTCAGGTCTTCGCTGGGCGGTTGCACCTGGCTGGTTGGATGTATCCGGAGTGTCAAGAGGTACACTCCCAATCGGCAACAGGTGGTTCCGATGCAATGTTCGTTTACTCTTCCTGTCCGATTCTTTGTGGACAATGTACACGGGTACATCAGAGTTTGGTTGAGCTTCAACGATGTAAGCATCCTCGTGCCACCTGTTCGAAAGCTTGTGCTCGAAGGCGAGGATCCTAACTAGGACCCTGTCTCCTGGCTGTAGGGTTGCTCCGCGTATCTTCAGATCATACAAGCACTTCTGTCGATGCTGCGCGTCACCAGATGCTTTTGTTGAAGCCTTGTATGCTTCTTGAAGACGCTGTTTCAGATCCGTCACGTATGACGTCTGGTTCTTGGATTCTGGGTTCCTGTCCAAGCCAAAGACCAAGTCAATTGGCAAACGTGGTTCCCGTCCAAACATCAGGTAGTACGGTGAATATCCAGTGCTACTGTGACGTGTGCAGTTGTATGCATGGACAAGTGGTGCCACGTACTTGTGCCAATGGTTCTCCTTCTCAGGCTCCAAGGTTCCAAGCATGCTGAGCAATGTTCTGTTGAACCGTTCGGTCATACCATTTCCCATTGAATGGTAGATGGATGTCCTGGACTTTTCAATTCCGGCCATGTGACAAAGCTCCTTGATGATTTTTCCCTCAAAATTCGCTCTTTGGTCGGAATGAAGTCGCTTGGGAAATCCATAATGTACGATGAAGCTGTTGAACAGTGCTTCAGCTGTGGTTTTCGCTGTCTGATTCCTGGTGGGAATGGCCTGGGCGTACCTGGTGAAGTGATCAGTTATCACCAGCATGTGTTGGTAACCGCCTGATGATGTTTCCACCGAGAGGTAGTCCATGCAGACCAATTCCAACGGCTGACTGGTGATGATGTTGACGAGCGGGGCAATGTTTCCAGCCGCTTTCCTTCTCAGACAACGTTGACACTGTTTACACCAGTTTTCATGAAAAAAATTGTAAACAGACTTCCAAACACATTTATAACAGTATGCGCATAACCATACTAACAAACACGCTAATAAGACACTTCTATAAAAATCCTGTTTGCCACATGAATGAAGTGGACAATTAAACTTCACTGTTCCACTGCACCAGTATACTCTATAGTGTTCTGTGAAGTCAATGCTTAAATATAATTAATGGCAGTTCCAGATTCACCACGCGCGATTTCGAAACAAACTGATATTTTCTGGAAGTTAGACTAGAGTCACTTTTCAGTTGTAATTAAAAAAAAAAAAAAATTCAACCGAACTGCAGTTACTAAAAATTATCACTCAGCTCACGATGCAAAGAAGATCAGTATATGCTGAGAGTGTTTTCTTAGTCATAATCAAATGACTCACCATTAATTCAAGAGACCTCAGAGAACTGTCAATGAATAGAATGAAGCATTATGAAACTGACTTGTAGAACTGTGCTTGTCCAGCCATCACAACACAGTGCAGTCATTAGTCAGTATAAGGGAGATCACTCACTCGGGGTCAGTTTCAAAATGGCGGCAACAACTACGAGATGTAAACACTCACTGAACACACGGGAGAAAACAGGCTGCTTCTACTAACGGATGTGATGGTGGCATTGTAGAGACGATCAGGAAGGTGCACCAGTCGACCAGCTTCCGTCCCTCCCCTCCAGATCAAGGAGAAAAAGGTGTGTAGACACAGTCGGCGAAGAAGGGGCTGGTCTCACTGGCGAAGTCGTCTGCTACGGGTGTCCCTGAGCACACGTCTCAGTGTGATGGAGCGCTGGACATCATCCGCTCCAGGGCTGCATCGGGCAGGGCAGCAGGGCAGGGCTGCATCCAGCAGGGCAAAGTTGAAGGCTGGGTAGAGTTGAGCGGACTCCACGTGGGCAGAGTTGACCAGGCCTGGTGTAGCGGGCTGTCATCTGCTCCGGGACTGCTTCAGCGGTCGGTGTTGAGCGGATACCAACGGGCCTGTGGGGATGAACTGCCGTCCGCTCTGTTGTTTGGTCAGCCACTTTTCGCCATCAGAGGTTCTCTTGCCTTCTTGCCATCAAAAGCCTCAAGTCCCTTATTGGGCGCCAAATGTTGCCGGGTTATGATGCATGTATGTATATATGCCCCTGGCGGGTTCGTGGGAACACATGAGGCGAAGCAAGGGGAACCGTGGCTGTTTTATTTCCAGGTTGTATTACAGTAGTATTTGTAGACAGATGTGTATGTATGTCACCCTTCTCAATCTGACAAAGGCTCCTTCTTTCTTCCAGATAAAATATACTTCTACAACTGCCCACTAAACCTGTTGCTAGATCATATATATAGTGAGCTGTGAGCTCAGAAATTCTAGAGCCTACTAAACATGAAACTCATGCTTTTCTCTTGTTGCACTTGCAACAAGAAAACAAACTCTGAACTTGTTAAAAATCCTATACTATACATGGGACAGAACTCTGTCACCATAACTTTGTAAGACACCAAACATTATAATTTCTACCTAGATTCATTTACTCCTTTTAAAGACAGTATTCATCATTAATTACTGCACTAATAATCAAAAACTACATCCAGATTCTAATGAGAAGATCCAATAAAACAGCATATTAAATACAGTTAATAATCAAGACTCTATTCTTGACTCAACATAATTAAATTGATACTGAGCCTGTAAATGTCTAGGTTAAGCCAGTTTTTCCCTACCATGCCAACCCGACATCTGAGGACACAAAGTCCAACAATTTGTGATAAAACAATCACACCCTGAAAATACCACTCACACACACACACACACACACACACACACACACACACACACACACACACACACACCACCACCACCACCACCACCACCACCACCACCACCACCACCACCACCACCAACAACAACAACAAACAACAACAACAACAAAAAACAGAGAAGAAAAAGAAAAAAAACACGCACGCACGCACGCATTCATCATCTCAATGCAGGTTCTTGTTGCGGCACGTTTTGTCACTACGACACGTTTTGTCACTAAGGTGACAAAACGTGCAGCGATGCCTGCACGTTTTGTCACTAACGAGGTAGTTTATTATAACAAATCCACTCCTCGATCCATTACAGTTTGCTTACAGGAAAAACAGGAGTACCGATGATGCGGTTTTATACAGTTTAGAAAATATATACTCGCATTAAAAAAGAAAAAGAAAAAAAAGAGGAAGTACTGTAAGAATTATGTTCTTCGATTTTTCCAGTGCCTTTAACATAATACAGCCACATTTACTTGTTCAAAAACTTTTAAACATGAAACTACCGTCATCCGTTATTTCATGGATCTTTGACTATCTTACAAGTAGACTTCAATATGTAAGGCTAAATGGATTACTGTCGTCTTTATTAGAATAAACACTGGTGCACCTCAAGGTACAGTTTTAGCACTCTTTTTGTTTGCGCTGTATACAGCTGACTGTAGAAGCATTGATGAGTCATATCCTGTAGTAAAATTTGCAGATAATACAGAACTGGTTGGAAAAATTAGTAATGATGAAGATGCAATATACCACAAGCAGATTGAAAACTTTGTGAATTGGTGTGATAAAAATTACTTGTATTTGAATGTTTCCAAAACGAAATAGATGTGCATTGATTTTAGGAAGAATCAAAGATCCCCCAAACCAGTCTACATTAAAGGAGAAGCAGTAGAGAGAGTAGATACATATAAGTACTTAGGTGTGGTTTTTGATAGTAAATTGAACTGACTCTGTGCTGAAAAAAAGTTAACTCGAGAATGTATTGCATGAGAAAGCTGAGATCATTTGGAGTAAATTCAGATATGCTAGTAACTTTTTATAATGCTGTAATATGTAGTAGTATTATGTTTGGTTCTGTCTGTTGGGGTGGGACTATTTTCAAAATTAGATAGAGGGAGGTTGGAAAAGATTGTTAAAAAAGCAAAAGCAAAAAAAAAGCAGGTCATGTTGTGGGAAAGCCGCTGGACAATTTTAAGACTTTACACGAAAAGAGACTGTACAGAAAACTAATGCAAATACGCACCCAATGAGACACTACTTTGATAGCACACGTAGCAACAGGAGTGGAAGATTTTTACTTCCGAGAACAAATACAAACCGTTATAAAACCTCGTTTTTACCCTCGGCTCTGTCAGTTTTTAATGAAATTATACCAGTCATTAACTGAGTGTGCGCATGCGTCAAGACGTCTGTTTCTAACGGAGGGTTGGGGACCACGCGAACCTAATGATTTTTATTAGAGAGTTTTTACGTTTTGGCTTCACACAGAGAAAGCATTATTCCAGGTAATTTTGGGTTTACTATAACTAAGTATTAGTGTATGCAGATTGAGTGAAAGGGGGCGTATGTCTAAGAGTGTGTATGTGCGTGTGGTTCATGATTTAGAATTATTATGTTCTTAGTTGTGTTCTTAGTTGTGCGATCGAACGACAGCTTTAATTTCCCACTGGGATTAATAAAGTATATTGTTATTGTTATGACCAAACAGGTTGTTCTCACAGACGCCTTTACTCATATATGTCTGGACAACTTTTACGTCCCAGTAAGTAAACATGGTCCTTAGCGTTCACAGAAACTATAAGACTTATTAGGGACGGGTGGACGTCCCAGACTTTGGCTGCAGACTTTGTACCGGTCGAAAGCAAAACTTTGCAGTGCTCAGGTTGAACGTGAAATAATAGAAATAATAGAAGGACCAGTAAGTCCGTGTCTTCTCCAACGAGAGCGGTGGCTGTTTCTTTCTAGTTTGAGGGATGGATTTTTTTTGTAAAGTCCATGGTCCCTCTTCCTCTGAATTCATCAGTTGCCTTTCCACCAGCTTCGTCAAATCAACTATGGTCACCTGCTCATTTTCCGTACTCTCGAGGTATTGGATTACATGCTAAAACGCAGCCAAACATCTTTGATTTTCGGGTCTTAGTCCGATGCATTGTTTCTTTGATGGTGAACAATTTGGGTCTGCATGGAAATTAGAGTAGCACACATTGTGCTAGACAGCATTAAGCCCGTTTTTAATTGGGCGAACATTTGTTCGCGGACATAGTTGGGAGTATTCGGCGAATATAGTTGGTTCTTAATTGAGCGAACTATTGCTTCGCGAATATAGTTCTTCTTTTTTTTTTCGTCCAACAGGGTCCAAAAAGCTTCGCTCAACATGTTCTGGGAATATTTGCCCTATTCGACGAACCTTGCCTCTGATTGGCTGAGAGCGGAGAGCTCTCCTGTGGATGAGGAAGAAAGGGAAAAAAATGGATGACGGTATCGCTAGGTGGGAATTTGTTTATTTGTCGACTTGTCTCTGGGGCCCAGAATGACATAGCAGTTATTTGAATTACCCTGTGAGGGATGATTAAAGTATATTGACGTGATGACTTGATTTTAGCCTACATTTTGGATCACGCTGTCTGCTGCGTTTCTGCCGCAAGTTCGGGCCGAAGCTTGCATCTCATTATAAGCCAGTTAAGAACGAAGCATAGTTCGTCGAACTGTCCGAACAATGTTCAGTGAACTATGAGCTCAATTGAGAAACGAAGTAAAGTTCGACGAATACTCAGAACTATGTTCGGCGAAGCAAATGTTCGCCCAGTTAAGAACGGGCTTTATGTGTAAAACAGTTTTGAATACATTCTAGTTTTGCCTTTATGTCTCTAGGTCTATTTCTTCTTGGCACTCTTCTTCACAATTTCCTCCTGATTGCCACAAAACAAACATCTTTGTGAGCTGTCAACAGAAGAACACGTGGTCGCAATCGTCTTTTCTTTGATGGCGACACGATGATAATTTTCATTAATTTAACCGCAGTGACAGTGACACTCTTGCTGGTGTAGACACATCGACGGTGAGCATGGTCATGATCTCCCATTTTGGCTTGTAAGTCTTCCCCTCGCTGGACACTAGCATAGTTAATTCATGTACTCCCCCTCTCTCCAAGAGTGATTTTTTTCCTCTCGACACTGAAGTCCCTTTTGCAGATTTTGTAAGTCTCTTCGGCATCCTGGAAGGGAACAAGAACCTTTATTGGTTTAACTATTGTTTGTTTAGTGAAAAGGACATACATACATTTTCACTCTCACACAGAAACGCGCGCAGAAGATATAACACAACAAACGTTCTTATCTGAGTTTTTTCGTTCTCTTTATTGATTATGTTTGTTACCGTTTGAGATTCTGTCAATTTTAAATTAATGACATGGAAATGTTCAACTACGCTTATTACTGACTTGGTTGTGTTTGCCATTGATGGTTTTGCGTGCTGAATTGTGAACTAGCTTCTTACTTGTGACTGTGACCTGGTATTGAATAATGTTAAATGTGCGATTTGTCCTGAGGTGATCGTATGATCGCTGATGTGTCATACATTGGTAAGCGTTAAGAATAACACTAGGGAAACACGAACGATTTTCTCCAGTGTCTTCCTGCTTTGGCATCGGCGCAATACGTATTAATAAATAGGCAGTATTTCTGGGTTCACATTCATGCAAACCATCGGCTTTACTGGCCAGTGCTGTTTGTTAAAATGTGTCTTTCTGTCTAGTCAGCAACCTCGATGTTCTTTTTGCGCAAGGGAGGTCAGTTGACCTTTGCCCACAGATGACACAGCTACCCCTGAATTCACTCCTAATTTTCACACAAGCACTATGCTCTTCCGTCGTGTGGGTACTGCCAATCGATCTCGCACTGAACAACAGGATTTTGACAGGTTGAGGCTGAACCGCCGTTGTTAATAATGTACTCTCCTCCTCCATTCTTCCTTCGTCGCGGAAACATTTTGGATCACCAAAGTTGTCTCCCTTGATGAGCGACTGGCGACGATGAGCCATAAAAACACAAATAATAAAATAAGGATATGTTGCATTGGTCAGTTAAGCCGATTAACTGCATCAATAAGAGCCCAGTAACAATTCTGATGTATTGACCAGTGTTGCAAAGGTGCCAAAGTCTCAAAACACCGGCGAAAACCAAGCCGCGCCGCCCGATCGCTTTTCAGTTTAGATCTAGCCAGCCTATATGCTGGAATGAAACCGTTGCCTAAGGAATCTTGAACGATGTTAATTCAATTTTTTTTAGTCGCGCAGAATGCAGCTGAAACGCTAATGTTCAAACAAACAACAGCTTGCGTTTTATAGTGTTCCTGCAGATGAACGAGCATTTCAAAAACCAATCACGAACAGACGAACGCAAGAACCTCGGCTGATCGAGTGACCTACCTTTTGGCGCCGAGTTTTGCTCGGTTTTTCTTGTCTGTATGTGTTAATTACTGCTTATGCTGACTCAGATGTTGTTGCTTTTTAGCCAGAGTTGCGATAACATTACAAACTTACCTCCAAATAGTCTTCCAATGAAGACTGGCATGGAATATCGCAGGCCCATACTTTGCCCGTACAAGCTGTCCTTGATGACTGCGTTCTTTTCAACACTTCGTAGTGCTCCTTTGCGTCTGGACGTTTCTTTCCGGGGCTTTTTCTTCTTTGCCACTTTTCACTCAGTTCTTGCTGGATGTGGTTCTGTTCGGTTCTGTTTAGGGGGTCATAAAGGTCCTTTCTTTCTTGAGTCCGACCTCTTCGCACTTTTTCCTGGGCCGTCTTCCACCCAGCTCTTCTTTTAGTGGTTCTGTTCCGAGAAATTTGCAGAGCTTGGATCCGTTCACTTCTTAGCGTTTTTTCGGGCTTGTTCTTCGGCCTTCCTGTTTTTAGTAGTTCTGTTCTTAGCAATTTGCAGGGCTGTTTTCACATAGTAAGTTCTTTTTCCGGGCTTGTTCTTAGGCCTTTCTCTTTTTAGTGGTTCTGTTTATTCAACTATTCTAAGGGCTGATTTTTCTTATTCCTTTCGTGGCATTTTCGGGGATGTTCTTCTTCCGAGCTTTTCTTCTTAGTAGTTCTATTCTTTATAGCACTCTTCTGAGAATGCATGCTATTAATTCCTGTGTAGGTCACATGTGACACCGACTTTGACAGGGTGATTTCACACATAATCGTAAACAGGTCGTAAATAGGCTCAAGATCCCCCAGGGTCTCTCCACGCTATTGTTTCGCCGGTGGAATGAAGTTCCCTCAAGGGGAGGGGTCCACGGTGATTCATCGTAAGAACAACGATCTGATTCACGAAGCGTGTGATTTCACATAAAACAAACAAGCTCAAGATACCTCCACACTTTGTTTCGTTGGTGAAGTTCCCCTAGCGGGAGGGGTCCGCGGTTATGCACCGTAAGAACAACAGGCCTGCGTTACAAAGACGCGACTTTTCGACTTTCCCTTTTGTCCTTTTGAGGGAATTTGCTGAGGTCTTCCTCCCAGCTCTTCTTCGTGATTCTGTTCTTTTTAGCATTCCATACGGTTCCTTTCTCTTTTTATGGCTTTTTCTTAGGTCTTTGTCTACCCAGTTATTCTTCTTAGTGGTTTTGCTCTTTTTCGTACTTAGTATGCCTCCTTTTTCTTATGAGCACTTCTTTTTGGGGACTTAGCTGAGGTCTTCTTCCACCAAGCTGTCTTCCTTAATGATTGTGTGTTTTTTGGTGTTTTTTATGGCTCCTTCGCGTCTGAGCGTTTATTTTCAGATCTTTTTCTCTTTTGCCACTTTTTACCCAGTTCGTGTTAAATGGTTTTGTTCTGTTCTGTTTATGGCGCCGTAGGGTTCCATTCTCTCTTCTGAGTATGACTTTTTCGCGCTTTTTCCTGGGCCGTAAACAGGCTCAAGACCCCCCAGGTCTCTCCACGCTATTGTTTCGCCGGTGGAGTGAAGTTCCTTCAAGGGAAAGGGTCCGCGGTTGTTCACCGTAAGAAAAACGATCTGATTTACAAAGTGTGATTTCGCTTTGCACAGATAGGCTCATGATCCCCCAGGGTCTCTCCACATTTTGTTGCGTCGGAGGAGTGAAGTTCCATAAAAGGGGAGGGGTCCGCGGTTATTCATCGTATGAACAACAAACTTTACAAAGATGCGACCTTTCGACGCTCTCTAGGTGTAGTCTTTTTCAGCATTCCATACGGTTCCTTTCTCTTTAAAGCGCTTGTTGTGGCACGTTTTGTCACTACGGCACGTTTTGTCACTAAGGCAGGTTACAGCTAAACACACAAACTCCAAGCACTGGTTTACGACATCCTTCCTTCAAGGAAGGTGCCGGAAAGCGGTGCTCGGAGTGTGTGTGTGTGTGTGGAGAGAGAGAGAGAGAGAGAGACAGCGAGAGACAGACAGACAGAACGAATGTGTGAGACAGATCGAGAGAGAGGGGGGTGGGGGGGGGGGGGGGGGGGAGACACACAGGGAAGAACGAAAGGCAGAAGGAGAACAGAGACAGAGACAGAGAAAACGGTGAGTGAGAGCGACAGCGAGAGAGAAAGAGAGAGAGAGAATGAGGGAGGGGGAGAAAGCGAGAAAAAACGTGTTAGGCACATATTATGCTACAAAATGTACAAGACGCGGGCATGGAATGAAACATCACACCCAAAGTCAGTCCACGTTTACTTTTTATCTCATCAAACCATACCAGCCATTCAATCAAACATGGACATCCACAACACACAATCAAACCACATTTTCACTCCGTCTCTATATCTATAGTCATATTTTACACAGCTCACACAGCTACTCGTAGTCTACTCAAAGCAATACAGAATTTCAGTCTAGCGCTGATTGAGGCGGGGATAATAAACACAACACAATACACAACAACACACACGCGGGCGCGGGCGCGCTGCCAAGGACAAATACACATCAACACACACACACACACACACACACACACACACACACACACACACACACACACACACACACACACACACACACACAGAAAGCGGGAATAGTTCAGTGGTTAGAGCGTCGGACTCATGATCGAAAGGTCCCGGGTTCGAGTCCCGGCAGGAGCCGGCGGGAGAATTTTCTTCTCCAGGGTCAACTTTCTGCGCTGACTCTTATTTCGGTTTCCGTTCCACCCCCGTGTTGCCGCAGTAGCACGTAAAAGAACCTGGTCATTCTGCCAAAAGTGCAGGTGGCAGGTTACAGCTAAACACACACACACACCCTACCTATGTGGCTTTGAATGAAGTGACACTGTAACCTGGTGCATGGTTGAATGGTGTACACAGATCTTGCGCCGAAACGGCAGTATTTCACGTGGCGCCAGCCATGCAACACCCAAAGAGCGCTATCAGTACACTGCTTTCGTGGATATTAATAATACGCGCTATAAAGAAAGCCATGGTTCCCATGGCATTATGAAGGAGAGCAGGAGCAGTGTCGTAGCGTCCCAGTAGGGGCGCTGTATGGGGAATAAGAATTAGCCAGTGGCACAAGCAAACTCAAAACACTGGTTTACGACATCCTTCCTTCAACCACTGCCGTATTTAGTTACGCCATAGGGTCCAGAAAACTGTCAGCTAACGAGCAGTCTTTTGTTGGTGCTCAAGCAGTTGTACGTTTGTTACAAACAACTCAAATTATATCAGACGTTTGTTTTATAACTGACCATGTTGCTTACGCCAGCTCAAATAAAACCAAAATCGTTTGAATTGAGACGGAACTCGCTTCTTTTTTTTACACGGGGTGGATGCGTCTCATGTTTACGTGCGTGCTTTGGCGCTAGGTTGCTTCTACAGTCACGTTTAGTACCCGCCGAACCTTTCGGAGGGCGCTGACCGCGTCGCTGGACAGCTGCGCGGAGATAAAGAGTGCCCCTTCGACAGCGATGCTAGGAGTGTGTGGCACAAGCTCTGCTGGTCACGTGCTGGCCGCGTCACTTTGGCTGGAACCACTGGTCAGCCAAGGCGGTCAAGAAGTTTTCCTGGTTATTGTACTTCGAGATTCGATTTCATGATCTGCATCTCCGAAGGTGAGCTGTTTCTTATTCCGCTCAAATGTCATTGTTCAGTACGGTAGTACTGTCGGTATGGTCCTTTCTGCGATGGCATTTGCGGTCATTCGTTCTGTAAGCGCTTGCAAGTTGGCATGCAGGCTGGCACTGATGCCAGAATGCGGCCCCCCTTCAAGTTGGAGGAGACGGCCCGAGTGCGAATGTTGGGGAAAGGCGGTAAGACGATCGGTGATTTCGTCCGACGCGATATTCCTGTTATACAGAGATACAGGCCGGACATCCTGATTCTATTGCTGGGAGACGACATTGGGTGTGACACAAGCGGCGCAGAGCGGAAATCGCCAACCCGACTTCAGTGATCGCCTTAGCAAGCCAGCTATACATGGGCGGCCACGTCAGCAGCATAGTGTTACGTCAGATGATGCCTCGCTCTCGCGCACCCCGGGCTGCGCAACGCAGGATGGGGGGAGTGACCCGTAGGAATGCCGACAGATATTTATTATCGTACGGGCAACAGGCGCAGGAGACCAATCGCCCGGTCTGCTAAAGAAGCAGCAAGTTCGTCTCGTTTTTTAACTTTCTGGGACCATAACAAAAAGTTTCATTTCATCGAAGACGGGCAGAGCCAAGAAGGCAAGTTTGCAGCAGGCGGAATACACTTGGCTCCGCGCGGGCAGTACAAATCGGTGCGCTTCTGTGTGCTAGCAGGAGTCTTGCAGAACAAGGGAAGCAACTGAGGAACTAACCAAATGAAACAAACGAGGGTGGTTTCCCTTATCCATTTCCTGACCAGCAGCGAGGCAAGTACAGGCAAATCACCTCGCTTTTTGTTTTGTTTTAATTTTATTAATTTATCTTATTGGTATTTCTCCTTGCGATACATCGTGTAATCGTCATGTCAGTAGTTCGCTCTTAGCTACAGGAAATGCCTCAGTACGAGCCGTCGGAGTGAAGCCCTCCAACAGCGAGGCAGCCGGTACAAAACACGTCCTTTGCAGGTTGTCTAGGTGTTGCTACACATTCTCACGTCCATGTACAATGGTTTTTTGTTGTTGTTGTTGAATGCCATAATTTTCAGTTCGGTTGGTTTCAGTTGGCCCCCTTTTACCACCTCCACGAGGCGTTTCCATATCTCAGGTTAGAGATATCGGCTACACTGAACTTGTTGCCTCCACGAGGCGTTTTCACTCATATCACACTTTTTACGGGCACCACCCAGGACTGGGACTGTGTAACTGCCCTGTTAGTAGTTGGCCCTTCGCCACAGGGGGTATCTCAGTTGAGATATCGGCTACAACTACGTTGCCTCCACGAGGCCGGGTTTGGCCATATCTCAGGTTGAGATATCGGCTACAACTCGGCCTCCGTCAGTCCATGAGGCGTTTTCATATCTTAGTTCAGTTGAGATATCGGCTACAACAGCGTGGCCGCCACAAGGCATCTCCACTCATATCAAACTGTTTATCCCCATTGTTTAGTGGATATCACTCAGAATTGTTCAACTGCCATGTGTTTTTTGATGCGCACCACCCTGTTGGAAGTGGAAACAACAACAACAACAACAACAACTTGACAAAATTCTGATTGCTTGACTGGACATTGCGGCCTTTATGATACACAATGTGCCGTTACATGAGAGACTATATATGCTGGGGGGGGGGGGGGCTCGTTCCCTCTGAACAACACCTGGGGGTTCAGGGTACTGCTGTTTCTGGCCATATTCTGTGACAGGTTGAGGGTACTCAGACCTGCAAGGACAGCTCCATAGGTCACCTCAGTGGGGACTGACAGAGAGGAGAAACCACAGCAATGGCACAACCACCCAACAGGGAGTTGACTTCCATAGTCTCATAATTAAAAATGCATTACTAATGCGCAAAGTCCCTACACGACTACAGGTGTGAGGCTATACCTTTTCATATATCACCATGGGAATAATGCAGCATGGCAGCGATGCCATATCAAAGACATAAGCTGCAGAAATAATGTAATGACAAGATGGGTTCTCCTAAACATGGCACCAGTGGTTCGAGTCGAGAGGGGCTGGCCTTGGTCCCACAGGTGGGTCAGAATACTGCCATCATTTTGCTTTGTGCAGATGCCACCAAAACGCAGAGCTACAGCCGGGGTGGGGGGGGGGGGGGGGGGGGGGGTGGGGTGGCCCAGGTGATACAGTAGGCAAAATGGGGATGGGCATCCAGCATAGCCGCATTAGGGCCTGCCCCCTCTGAACCATCCCACCTGTGTCAGAGGCAGTCATTGACAACACTGACAAAAAACCCGGATCTTGGCATGGATTGAGGAGCGTCTGGCCTTACGGTTGATGCCTCCCTGATGCAGAGCCACCTCAACCTACAGCAGTACTACCCATCTTGGCAGTCAGGTCACTACTGGGGCCTGCAGTCCAGAACGCAGTGGTCAGTGCATCCATGACAGGTCAGTTACCACCAGCCACTGGGCCAGTGCCAAATGTGCAGACCGGGACAGCGCCCCACATGTCACTGGGACGTGTGCCAGATCAGTACCACTCGCCCGATAGTGTGACCGCGCAGGTTCTGGAGGCAGCAGCAGCACGCCTTACAGGTAATAACGATGTTGACGCACAATCATTTATTTGTTAGTGCCTCCACACCCATAGCGGCACATATCCCAATTAAGGTGAAAGAACAAATCTGGGCAAACCAGTTCATCGAGTTCCATGAGCTCCTGAGCCCTAACCCCTGGGCACCATCAATGGCGGAAACTGAACAGCACACCAGCCAGGAGCCAGCTGGGACAAAGCTGGGAGACAGCAGAACACCAAGCGGGAGCCCCTGACCGTGGCCCAGTGGACCACTGCTTGGAACCGCTTCACTGCAGTCCTGACAGTAAAGTCACCCGAGCTGGCCCCAGCACTGGCACACCATATGGAGGTTGTCCTCCGTATAGCAGAAAAGAGGGGAGACTGGGCTTACTATGATGTGGCGTTCCGGGGCAACGTGGCCAAGAACGAAGCCTGCTGGGGTCAGACCCACCTGGAGGTTTTCTTGTTTGCCATGCTCCTGGCACACGGTCGGAGCACTGGCCGCACCCCTCAAGGAAAAGGCCAGCCCAAGCTGTACGTACCAGTGGGAGCCTGTGTCTCATTCCACCGCACAGCATACTGCTCAGCAGGCCCCCAATGCATCTACCAACACCACTGCTTCAATGCCAACTGCTTGGGCAACCATCCAACATCACAGTGCCACAAGCCTCTCCAAAAGCCATATTCGGTTCTCAACAGATTTCAACAGGGCCAGGAACGTCAGCAGTCCTTTCGCTCTTCACCCACAGCCTATGGTGCCACTGGACCAAGGCGCGTTGGACCTCAGCACTTTGGCAACCGCCAACAAGCCCCCCTTGGGCGACAGCCACGCACCACAGGAAAGGGAAGGAGGCGTTACTAGACTGGTCCTCCCAACACCAATTAGAGCAGTGCAGCTCAGTACATGGTTGGAGGGTTTTCATCAGGAAGACAGAGTGACATTAGTAAGGGGTTTTCAAGTATGTTTTGATGTGGGTTATGATGGCCCCCACATGGTAACGCAGTGTGCAAATTTAAAATCAGCCTTAGAGCTGCCACATATCATAGATAATAAGATTAAAAAAGAACTAACGCTACAACGCATTGCAGGCACCTTCGCGTCACTACCCTTTCCAAACTTGCACATTTCTCCTCTGGGAGTGGTTCCAAAGAAGCAACATGGCTCATATCGGCTGATACACCATCTTTCTCATCCAGCAGGATTGAGCATTAATGACAACATTCCACAAGACTTGTGTACAGTCCAGTACCAAACAATAGAAAATGCAATAGCACATATCAGAACCCTGGGGCAGGGATGTTTCCTGGCAAAGATGGATATTGCAGAGGCAGTTCACATTATTCCAATACTGCCTGCTCAGTACCAGTTGTTCAGCCTTTGTTGGAGGGGTCAGTACTATTATGATAAATGTCTAGCAATGGGTTGTAGTTCAAGCTGTCAAATTGTAGAGCGTCTTAGTTCAGCACTACAATGGATAGCCACACATAAACTGGACATCCAGTACATTAGTCATGTTCTGGACAACTATCATTTTGAATAATGCATATGATAGCTGCAATGCATAGCTGCAGCAATTCTTACACATGTGTGCTGCCACATGGCGGATTTTTTTTTGTGCCCATGGCAGAGGAAAAAACGTTTTTACCCACACAGGTACTCTCATTTCTGGGTTGTGAGCTAGATTCAGTGAAGATGGAAGTACGGCTCCCTTCCGACAAGTTACAAAAATGCCTTTCACTTATTCAAGAATTTTTGACCAAACCAAAACAAAACCTTGAAAACTTTGCAAAGTATTATTGGCACCCTCAACTTGTGCAGTGGTACTTCCAGGACGAGCCTTCCTAAGGCAACTGATTGACTTGACAACTGGGGTGTCAAAGCCTCATTATTTCATCCGTATTACAAGGGAAGTGCTGGAAGACCTGCACATGTGGGCAGAATTCCATGCCAACTTCAACGGGAGGACCATCTTCATAGCAGAGCAATGGTTGTCGTCAAACAGCCTGAACCTGTTCACAGACGCCTCTGGAACCCTTGGCTATGGGGCAGTGCTGGGCTCATCCTGGTTCTACAGAGCATGGTCTCAGCAGTGGGTCAATCAGAACATAACACTGCTGGAGCTCTACCCCATTGTCCTGGCTGTGCAGATATTGGGCAACAGGTTAGCCAATGGGCGCATCATATTCTACACCGACAACCAAGCATTAGTGCCCATTATTAACAATCATCCAAGGACAAAGCAAGCATGTGTCTAGTGCGGAAGTTAGTAATAACCTGCCTCGGATTTAATATCCTTTTTCAGGCTCAGCACATTGCAGGAAAGGCCAATGTATTGGCAGACCACCTGTCACGTCTACAAGTCAGCACCTTACTGGCAAAAGCGCCTTTGGCGTCGAGGCAGCCAGAAGCAGTTCCCCCACTTCCTCACTTGCCAGCCTGACAACTGCATTTGCAGCACTGGTGGACTCCGCTTTAGCACCAGCTTCACATGCATGCAATCGACAGGGATGGGATTTGTATGTCCAGTTTGCACAGAAGTATTCCATCAGTGAGCAGTTCCCAGTTCGGGTGTCAAACGTCTCCTTGTTCATTGCATACTTGGTCAACCAGTCATATAAACCCTCTACCATATCATCCTACGTGTCAGCAATAGGATATGTCCACAAATTAAAAGCAATCCCCGATCCAACAAGCTCTTTTCTCATCCTCAAAATGTTGCGTGCCTGCCATAAGCAGGTGAAAAGTTTTGACAGTACGAAGCCAATGTGAAGCCAATGCTGGAACGCCTCATGCTCACACTGGTGCACACAGGCACAGATCATTACTGCCAGCATCTCTCCCAAGCAATGTTTGCTCTTGCCTTCTATGCCTTCCTGAGAATTGGAGAAATTACAATCAGAGGAAAAGATAGGCACAATGCTCATCTAATACAGAAAAACCAAATTAGAATGCAAACAAAGCACTTCGAACTCAAATTTATCTCCTACAAATATAGTCAAGGTCAACCCTTCTCACTTTCGGTCATGGGAGCACAGGGGCAGGGCCCATGCCCTGTCCGGACAATGCAAGCTTATTTACAAGTTCGGGCCGATAGGCCTGGCCCACTATTCCAGTATGTCACAGCCATGCCGTCCTGAGAAATGACCTCAACAAGGCTCTGAGGCGGGCTCAAAGATTTTGTGACCTTGACCCGACAACCTTCAAGAGCCACAGTTTCCGCATCGGGGCAGCTACCACAGCAGCACAGCAGGGGCTGTCTGACAGCCGGATTAGGACGCTGGGTCGCTGGAAATCTGATGCATTCAAACAATACATCCACTGAGCAGCCCTGACTTCTACACTGTAAATAACAGACACCAGGGGAGGTACTCCCCACCATCCTGCGAGTCTTGAGGGTTCTCTGAGATCTCAGTTATGCCTCAGGCAAGGTTTACCTTGGGTTAACCCTGTGGTTGTATATATATATATATATATATATATATATATAATGTGGTCATGTTCCATATATATATATATAAATATAATGTCAACACATTATGTGGTCATGTTCCATCAATGGGGAAGGTGGTCAGGAAGATTAGCAGGTCTGGGGCATGATATTAATGCCCAGGTGTAGCCGCAGTGGCTCTTTGAATTGCAGCGACACTGTAAAAAGAGAAACACCTTGCGGAATGCTCAGAACTATAATATAGGTCTTGAAGGGGCTCCAACCCCCAGACCTAAGGTTTCGTAAAATATATTTTGTTTTCCTTCTTAATGTGATGTATGATTCACTAAGTCCAATGTTCGGCCATGGTGTCAGGTTAGTTGCACTTTTGAAAAGTTTGATAACCTATACATGTAAAGTATGTAGGGCCTGCCGGCCTCAGCTCCAGCCCCAAAATGAAAGGTGCCAACTGATTAAAGGACAAGTCCAAGGTTAGGGGTGATTTTTGACACGATTTCCGTTAAAGCTCGCTGAGAACGATGATGTAGGTGAAACTGTGATCTGAGGGTCATAAATGCACGAAACAAAGGCATTTTCTGTCGTACCGAAAGCGTCGCCTTGACGCCCAAATCACGTGACCATATGCCTACTACGTCACTCTGGGGAGTCGCTACAAAATGGCAAACTCGAGCTCCGAAGACGAAACTGATACTTTGCCAGAGAGACCCACAACGATACAGCCGTATCAGTTTGAGCCTGTCAGGCAGGATTTTGAAAGAGTACCGGAACATCGTGTCAGCTTCGAAGCAAACCCCATGCGGTATTCCATGGGGTTTGCGAGATCGCACTCACTGAAGTGCTCCTACACAAATGGGCGTGATGCGGCGCAGCAAGAAAGTCAGCTCGTTTGAATTGTATAAATTTAATCCACTTTCGCCTCACTGCGGGTCGATTGTGCGGGAGCTCGTGCATTGTTATACCTGGGGTCGTCTGCGAATTGTTACAGTTCGCGGCAACACAGGAGGCCGGCATAGTTAACTTTTTGTCGACCACACGCACACACAGTTTACTGAAGAATCTAAGATGGCAACCGCACTGACTCCCCAGAACGACGTCACTTCCGGGAAAGTCACGTGACTGATGGAGAACCCGAGACTGTAGCCTACAGAAAATAAAATCGATGAAAAACCCAATTAAAATTTTTTTTATTTTTTTATTTCATTAAATCTGAAACTAGTGACTCATTTGTCAGTCATTTCGATGGTCATTTTGCATACTTAAAAACCTTGGACTTTTACTTAAAAGAGCATATATCACCAGGGGAGATCACTGGTGAACATTTTCAGTCTCTGCACAGTGTGGTACTTTCGTTAATTTGGTTGCACAGCTTAGTGTGCCAAATTCATAATAAACAAATGTCACAACTAGTGGCCTGCAGCGGCAATATCTGTGTTTGCGTTGTTTCAAGTAATGAATGTGGGGGTTGACGGTTAGGGCGATGCTCGGCCAACATAAAAGGATACAGTCACTCATTCAGAATTACATGCCAATGTGTGCAGTGAGTCTGCTCGAGAGCAGAGAATAGCGCTATATAGAAGCTATGAATAATAATAACACACACACACGTGCGCGCGGGAACACACAAACACACACACGTGCGCGCGGGAACACACAAACACACACTCGTGCGCGCGCACACACAAACACACACACCCATCGAGGGAAGGGAAAGACAGATTGTAGTGTTGTCGGCGAAGGGGTGACGAAACGTGCAGCGAGTGGACCTTTCGGCACGTTTTTCCACCACGTAGTCACACAACGTGCCGGAGTGACAAAACGTGCAGGCAATGCATCAAATTTGACACGTTTCGTCACCTTTGTGACAAAACGTCCCGTAGTGACAAAACGTGCCGCAACACCGCTTCCTTTTAGGGCTTTTTCGTAGGTCTTGGTCTACCCAGCTATTCTTTTTAGTGGGTTTGCTTTTTCTAGCACTCCACAGGGCTCCTTTCTCTTCTGGGAATGCATGCTCTGTAGGTCACACGTGACACCGACTGTGACAGGATGATTTCACACATAATCGTAAAGTCTCAAGATCCCCCAGGGTCTCTCCACGTTGTTTCGCGGGTGGAGTGAAGTTCTCTCCGCGGTGATTTGCCGTAAGAAAAACGATCTCATTTACGAAGTGTGTTTTCACCTGCAATCCTAAACGAGTGACAAATAGGCTCAAGATCCCCAAGGGTCTCTTCGGTGGAGTGAAGTTCCCACAAGAGGAGGGGCCCGCGGTTATTCACCGTAAGAACAACAGAGCTGCATTACAAAGACGTGACTGTGCGACTCTCTTTAGTGTTGTCTTTTTAAGGGAATTTGGTGAGTCCACCCAGCTCTTCTTCCTGTTTCTGTTCTTTTCAGAATTTCATACGGCTCCTTTTTCTTCAAAGCGTTTCGTTTGGGGGCTTTTTCTCAGATATCCTGGGTCGACACAGCTATTCGTCTTAGTGGTTCTACTCATTTTAGTACTTCGTGTGGCTTCTTTCTCTGACGAGTACTTCTTTTGCAGCTTCTCTCTTCTTCTGTTCTTTCCGGCTCTTCGTACAGCTTCTTTTTAGTGCATTTTTCTTAATCTGTTTTCTACTTCCGTAACAAGCGGCTTTCATGATGTTAGCCTTCTGCTGTATCTGTTCTCTGTTTGAAACAAGAAAAAGAAACAAATGGGCACATGAAAAACACGATAGAAACTCTTAGTGAGTTTAAGCACTATTTAACTAATAACGATAGTTACTACTATTCCGGCAAAAGGATGGAACAAATAATTCACTGCAGATTACGACTTGACATGAATGACTTAAATTTTGATCTTTTTAATCGGCATCTAACCGAAAACCAATCACGCGCTTGCGGCCACCCGTTCGAAACTGCAGAACACTTAATCCCCATATAGGAAGACACAATTATGCTGAAAGAGGATAATTATTTAAACATTCAAACGTTACTCTTTGGTAACCAGCCCCTTGGAACCCATCAAAACGAATTCATATTTTAAAAAGTACATGAATTTATACGACGAACATGGAATTTCTAGTGCCTGACCAACAGTTAAAACACGCACGCACGCACGCACGCACGCCACACATCCACAAACTGTCTCTATAGTAATAAAAACGAAACTCACACTCAGTGCTGCCTCTCTTGGGACTGAAGCTGGTACGTACGCCCCCCCCCCCCCCCCCCCCCCCCACTAAGCCCACCCGCCCTCTCTCTCTCTCTCTCTCCATGCACACACAGGGGCACAAACAGGCGCGCGCACATGCACACACACGCAGGGTCGAAAATATTCATCATCATCTTTATTACAAGTTCCTTTTATGTTCGCCTTGTTGATCAAATTGATGTTTGTGACGTCATTTATGTAAGTACGTTTGCTTGTTGCACGGCCCAACTGTTATGTTGTTAATGTATTGTTATATATGAAATAAATTTTGTTTAAACCAAAAAGACAATGTCACAAACTACAGAGACAGACGAAACACAAGAGCGAGACATGGCCGCTGGTCACATATGACAACTCTACCTATCCTGTTGCTGACACTGACATGCAGTTGCATCCCTTGGACTGCTAAGCTGGATTAAAACTAGTATTCATTTTTGTATCCATAGTCGCTCATAATAACTATGTCGCACATAAACGAGACTTTCACAAAAGCGAATATTTTCATACCTCTCCTTTGTCTGACATACCTGTCAAGTCAAGTCAAGTAAAAAAAAAACTTTAATCATCCCTCACAGGGCAATTCAACTTAAGTAATATAAGGCTCATTAGTTTCAGAACATGTAAAGGAAGGCCAAAACATTTGCGTTTACACAACATAGACACAAAAATCTATAATACAAATATAAATCACATAAATTATAAACGAGTGCGTACTCATGTCACATCAGCACACACACACACACACACACACACACACACACACACACACACACACACACACACACACACGCCAGTATTAATTCTACTCAACCAGATACACTCAGCCATCGACTGGACACATACACACTACCCAAACCTAATCAGACACCCACCACACATTCAAACAACCTACATAAAGTATACATATTAGCTCAGCTGGCACAAAGGGCTGATATGCCCTGTTGAGGAGTCGAATAGCTGTGGGGACAAACAAGTTCCCTCTCCTGTCACTACAACTACTTGTGCACCTGCCCTTAAATGTACCCGTTCATGACCCTGCCTGTTCATTTTCATACTTTTATTCTATCCGATTAACCGCTAAGATCTACCCGTCAACGTTTCTACTGTCCACAGATATATCCGTTCATCAGTATACCGGTTAAGTTTATTTCTTCCTTTTCTGCATAGCATGCACAGTTACCTGTCCTCTCATCTGCTAGACACGTACCCACAGATCTACCCGGAAATAGATTTACCTGTTTATTTTCATACTTGTCCTTTGTCTAACAACAAAGACACCTGTCACCACAACTACCCTACTTGTTCGTTTTCATACTTTAATTCAGATTAACCGCTAAGATCTACCTGTCAACTTTTCTACTGCGCTGCATGACTCTGTTTATCTTCATGTTTCGCCTAACCACAAAGACCTACCTGTTACGACATGCTACTTGTCGTGTACCTACCCATATATGTACCCGTTCATGGGCCTACCTGTTCATTTTCATACTTTAATTCAGATGAACCGCTAAGGTCTACCCGTCATCGTTTCTACTGCGCTGCAACACTCTGTTTACCTGTTTAGCTTCATGCTTCTCTTTCGTCTAACCACAAAGACCTACCTGTCACCATAACTAGTGTTTAGTGTTTCAGACAAGGACTATGAAATCTCACCATTCCTTCAAACGTTCTGTGAAGATAGAATCAGCTCTACCCGATTCATTGATAGTTCCTTTGATTGCTGTCTATGAAGTTGGTAAATCTAAACAAGAAGTCAATGGGACCTGACAACATTAACTTATTTTTTGCTGAAACCTGCTCTTCCTTACGTTGTGGAATCTTTGACTCATCTCTACAGCTCACGCACTGAACAAAATTGCTTTGCTCCCGCAGCCAAGGTTATTCCATTACCCAAAACCAAGGATCTCTCTGACCCATCTTCAGGCCAATATCCCTTCCTGCTATTTTGACTAAACAGACCGCAACCTTTTTCATCTCTTTCAGTCTGGCTTTAGTGACACTTGGCTCGCTGCAATCAACCAGACCCAGCTTACTGCTGCACACTTCTTAGATTTTAAAAAAAGAAGCATTTGATCTGGTCAATTCTACTCCAGAAATTATCAGTTCATTTACAAAATTCGTCAACAGTGTTACTCTAGTCAGTATTTTCCAAAGCTATGCGAAATGAAAATTAATTTTATTCTGTGAATCTACTGTTCGAACAGGCACATAATCCCCCCCCCCCCCCCCCCCCCCCCCTGCTTGGGTGCACAGTTCTATGTTTGATTCAACTCATCTTTTTGTCGTCCGTTTGTTCTTTCAAAAAATTGCAAAGATCTGCAACTTTTGGAAAGTTGCAAACGTTTGCTGAACCCACTATAACAGTTACATTTAAACATGGTTGTTTCATGTCATTATACAAATACACCTTATTACTATTAGTACATCTTAATTATTATGTGTATGGGTGTGATCTTCATATTTGTCGGAAATATAAAGTTTACAATCACTGTAATATTTACCTGCGTGAGTTCGTCTGTAAGGTGCTTGAGCCTGTGTGTGCTTTTTAATCAACAAGCATTGCATATATGCGACAAGCGATGTATGCATGCTTTTCAACATGGTCATTCATGTACATACATTGGAAATTAGCATAGCTAATTTTACAACATTGGAAGGTAGCGTAGCTTTGTGATTTAATAATGATGGGCATCCATGTACATTCATACAGGTTTTGTTTGTTTGTTTGTTTGTTTTTAAAGGTGCTTCAACATGGACACAATTTGTGAAAAATGTACTTATCATCTTGACCAGGACTTATCTCGTATTCAATCACAACAGCGTTATCTATGCTTACAACTCTGTGTTAGTGTGTGTGTGTGTGTGTGTGTGTGTGTGTGTGTGTGTGTGTGTGTGTGTGTGTGTGTGTGTGTGTGTGTGTTGTGTGTTGTGTGTGTGAGTGATGGGGAGGTGGGGGGGGGTTCCTGAGAAGTAGCTCTTTTTCAAAGATGAGATCAGTCTGGCATGCTTCGCCATACCTGAATTTGCTGATACACATATCTTTGCTATCACCATCAAGTGGTTAACAATGTTACGGTCTGATGCTAGTAAATTGCTTTGGTGTAACCCCATTAATGCTATGTTTTCAGTAATGTTCACTGTTTTTCCGGTTCTGATTCTAATCTCTCTTTCCGCAAGTTTCCATATTGGTTTTACTTTCGCGCATGCTAAGAAAAAATGCTCTATGTAGTCTTGGTCACCTGAATGGCATGCGCTGCATTTGTCAGAATTTGAGATTCCCATCTTGTTGAGTAGGATATTTGTGGGGTATATATTGTGTAATATCTTCCAGTGTAGCACTCTTAGTCTTGTTTCTTTGGTTTCATTTTAAGTTTCAGCCATATTTGTAGAACATTTCTCCAGAATTCTCCTGCATGTTTTGCAATCCCAATAACTCCGTTCCACTCACAGCGTGTATTGAAAATGTCTAAGCCTTTTCCTAATTTGGAGAAAATGAGAGTTGGAAGTGTTTTCCAGTGAGGTTTGTCTGTATTGCTTGCCATTAATTTTGGCACCCAGCTCAGTAGAGCGCATTTTGGAGAGTTTTCATATCCATCATTTTAAGGCCTCCTAAGACGCAAAGTTCTAATGCAAGATATTGATAATCTTGCCGTAGTGACATTTCTCCAGAAATCTCCAGCGTGTTTTAGAATCCTAATAAGGTCTGTCCGCTCACAGAATCCCAATAAGGTCTGTCCGTCACCTTAGTGACAAAACGTGTCAAATTTGATGCACTACCTGCACGTTTTGTCACTCCGGCACGTTTTGTCACTACGTGGTGACAAAACGTGCCGAAAGGTCCACTCGCTGCACGTTTTGTCACCCCTTCGCCAGCAACACCATAATCTGTCTTTCCTCTTCCCTCGTTGTGTGTGTGTGTGTGTGTGTGTGTGTGTGTGAAATTCTGTATTGCTTTGAATAGACTACGAGGCTACTACTGCCCGTAGCTCTGTGGGTTGTGTGAAATATGACTATAAATATAGAGACGAGTGAAAATGTGGTTTGACTGTGTGTTGTGGATGTCCCGTCCAGTAGGTATAATATGATAGTTTAATTGAATGGCTGGTACAGTTTGGTGAGACAGAAGGTAAACGTGGACCGACTTTGGGTGTGATGTTTCATTCAATGCAGCGTCTTGTACATTTTGTAGCATAATATGTGCCTAACATGTTTTCGTTACTATTAATTATTATTTTCCCACCTACTCTTAGGCAGCCTAGACCCAGGTGGTCAAACTTCTTTTGCAAACTGTTTCCGGACCCCAACCAGGTTTGATCTTTCCACCGACAATGAAACCCCGCCGAGACAGAAAGAGAAAGGAGCATCAACAGCAATCGACAGACGTCACACACATAACAAGAGACATAAGAACAATATAATATAAGGTGCATAAAATCCTCCAAATGTACATCATTTCTTAAAAGAGAGAGCGCTTGAAAGCGCTGAGTACTCATTATTTCTGCGTCCGCAGCACCCATCTGGGGGTCGTCAAAACACGCGCACGCAAAGTTGACACAAAAGCATAATCTATACGTCTGTAATCTATAATATATATGTGAACGGGTGATTTCGACTCCAGGTATATTCTTGTCTTCTAGATGCTGCACTCTCCAACTCTCGTGCAAGTCTAAAAGTACAACTAATTAGACCGTGAGCTGACAGTAACCCCCCCCCCCCCCCTCCCCCTTAACCCATGTTGTGGGGATGGGACACTATCTTTTTCAGAAAGGCCATCCAATTTGACGCAGAACAACACATGTTTGCCACCTGAAACTTTAACATCGAAGTAACCAGGGGGGTCACGTGACCCTACCCTCAGACCTTATTGGAAATAGGGGGTAGGTTTGACAAAAAGGCTGACAGGCCTGCCAAATGCCATATATGCAACCAAAATGGTTACCATACGGTTGGATGGAGATCGTGCCTTATATATAAGTGGCATTTGTTTCAGTCAATTCTGCCTAAATGTGTCTACTTCCAGTTTAAGGTAACCCTCTCATTGATTCAAGCATAGTATCTTTAAAAACCCATGCTACTGTTCGTCTCTGGCCTGGTTGGGTTTAGTTTAATGAAATTTCGAAAGAAGCAATAGACTGATCACATTTATTGAATTACATAAGCATGGTGACCTTGCTAAATCTCAAGGTCAAGGTTCAACTGATTGATATGCCCATAACACAAACATGGCTGAACCGATGTTAATGACATTTTGTACAAATTGCTCTAGGAGACTGTACGGATGTTTTGGTCTGGCTTATAAACACCTTGGTTTGCGTGTATACACACACACACACACACACACATGTACGAATTAACGTATCTGAGGCATACATTTAAGCATGATGACCTTGTCCAATGTGAAAGTCAAGGTCACGGTACAAATTATTGACGTGCCCGTAACAGAAACATGGCTGAACCGATTTTAATGACATTTATGCAAACCGTTCTGGGAGGCACTAAGGATGTTTTGGTTTGGTTTAAACACCTTGTTTCGCACAGATATACATTTACGAATTCGCATATCTGAGCCTGGCTTTCGCTGCGGTTAGTTTCAGAATGTGTTCTGCAAGTGAATTCCCGCCTGGACCTATGTCGGTTATTCTCACACAACAGCGAGTAGATCCACAAGAAAATCAGCAAGAACAGCCAACCGTAATTGTGCAGACTGATCGGCCTTGTTGACTGTCTGTTCCTGAACTGCATCCTCGCAAGAGGCCTCTTCCTGCATGGAGTCGCAGAGGTTGGCGAGTTCAGTATCATCATCGTCTACCTCTTCCGGTTGCAGTGGATCGTCACAAATGACGTCAGTGAGTTCTGCAGGCAAAATGCTTCCCTGACACCAGTCAGTGTCCAGCTCTTTTCCTTGCTGAAACTTCCGTCCTCACTCAGCAGGACCCATGATGTCTGGCTTGGACTGGTGTGCGCATCTCCACAAATGTACTTAGCAATGTAATCAGGTCACTAGACGTAATGACAGAATCACCGAAAACTACAGTTTAAAACTTTTTGTTTTGTTTTGTAATCAACATCAATTGTGATCTTTCACACAACCGCTATGCTCCAGAAAGACATGTTTGGTCTATTTAGACACTTGGATTCCCTGAGGCTATAACAATATCTGCAATTAGGTCATGGAAAACACAAATTTGTAATCCCAGGACTATTAAAATCTGTTAGTGAAATTGTTTTGAAATTAAACCATGAACTTTGGGCAGATACAATGCTCCTCTGGGAACACGTTCGGCCTGAAAGATACCCCTAATCTCAGGATACCTTTATCTGAGATAACAGTGATGTCTGCAACAGTGATTACTGTAATTAGGTCACGCTACGTAAACGTGTCCACACAACTGATTCCCATTTAGCGGAGCACTTATGATCACAATATCAGGTGCAAAATGGAATTTAAAAAAGCATGATGTTTTGCATACATGTACTATGATCTTATCTGAACATTTTCAGGTACATAGACATCTTTGCATTGACCGCCTTTGGCAATAATTAGCAATGTAATTAGGTCACATACACGTACTGACACCATCACCAAAACTACTGTTTAAAACTATATGTTTTGGTAATCAGTATCAATTGCGATCGTTCACTATGCTCCAGGAAGACCTGTCTAGTCCATTTAGATACTTGGACTCCCTAAGGCTATAACCATATCCGTAATTAGGTCATGGAAAACGAACAAATTAATTTGTAATCCCAGCACTTTTAAAATGTGATACTGAAATTGTTTTGAAATTAAGGCATGAACTTTGGGCAGATACACTTACTCTGGGACCACTTTCGGCCTGGAAGATACCCCTAATCTCAGGATACCTTTATCTGTTATCTGCGACAGTGATTACTGTAATTAGGTCACGCTACGTAAACGTGTCCACACAACTGATCCCCATTTAGGGGAGCTCTTATGGTCAAAATTTCAGGGTGCATACTGCAAATTGGAATGAAAGCATGACATGTTGCACACATATATGAGTCTATCTGAACATTATGAAGTACATAGACATCTTGGCACTGGCCCCATATGGCTATAATTAGCCATGTAATATGGTCACGTTGCATGTTCTGACGGCATCACCAAAACTGCGGTTCAAAACTCTTTGTTGTTGTTATCAACATCAATTGTGATCTTTCACACCAGCATTATTTTCTAACCAGTAGGCTGCTGATATTCAAACAGTTGGATGCCCTGGTGCTAATATTAAATCGGCAATTAGGTCACATACAATTTCTTTTTTTTTAATTCGGACAGAAATCTGTGACAAAAATTGTTTTGAAAATTAAAGCATGAACTTTGCACAGATGCAATGCTCCTCTCAGAAGATTTTTTAAAAATAGGCCTAAAAGACACTTCTAATATCGAAACGCCTGTCTGTTGTCTGCAACGGCGGCTATTGTAATTAGGTCACACTAGATGAGCATGACTGTGTCCACATAACTGATTAAATCCGTTCATTTGCACTGTGTTTCGTGAGGGAAAAAACTTTTTCAAAGCTTCAAATTGACAGATAAACTGTCAATTAGTTGTACACGGTATTGAAAACAATTACATCACTAGCGGAGCTGCCCCTTTCCAGTCAAGAAACCCTGCCTAGTCGCATACGAAAAGGGCTGTGCACAGCAAGCTGCCTTGAAACATTTGCATCTTTTTCTGCACACTTGTTTGCAAGTACAGCGAATCCATTGATAACAAGATTCCTGAGCTTGGTATAGGTAGTCCACAAAGGTCGCCACGCCTTTTCTTCTATTTGGTTTCCACACAACTGCTCCACGGCAGAAGAAGCTGAGCGAGCTGAAAGTTTGACATCTCATAGTTCACATGGTCCAAAGCAAAACGCCAGGGCATACGTTCAGTCGGATATTTCACGGATGGTAAATCCACAACGGCGACCACAACGAACTCAACGTACAAGCCGAAGGACACAGAGCTGGAAATCAAGAACAACAGCCCAGTATTTAAACTGCGGTTGTTCGGTCTCCATCCTGTGTTTGTCACTGTTCGGAGCTAACAGCATGATCAGGCTCAAACTCTACATAAGAATGGAAGGCACTCTGCTGCAGAATATGCAGCACTTCAGCTGTAACCTGGTGGGCATATCTTGTCTTCGCAAGATAAGATGCTTTCACAAAAGATTCTGCAAGACTGTTCCAGCAGTTGTGATTGCACTTGGCCACCCAGAACCATTCAACCACTTCCAGCCATCTCAACATGAAGACCCCCCCACCCCCCCCCCCCCCCCCCCCCACCCCCACCCCCAGTCATGATCACATATTTGTTGTTACTAAACGAGTCAGGCCACAGCCACTGTATCTCTTTTGCTATTGCGGAGAGCGGCTGGTCCATCATCAGCACAGGAGTCTGATTTGGATTCAGATGTTCCACAGCTTCCTTGACCAAATCCATAACACGGCTGAGTAAGGCAATTGCGTGGGCATTTTCAAGCAAGAGTGGCATCAAACCAATGTTGAAGACTGGCTTTTCCACTGAGATGTAGTCTCTACTTGTGATGGGTTGAGTTTCAAGCAGAGTGTATATAATCCTTTAGGCCTCCTTTTCCCCCTGTCATAACTTTGCATCTCCTCGAGATGACTGGACAATCCTTGCAACAGAGGCAAATTGTTCTGATGGCGGGCAGGCCACTGGAAGAACGTGTGTGTAATCCGCAGGCAGATACGCCACATTTTCCTTGTGTTCGTAACTACAGATTCTGACAGCATCCGCATTTTACCCTCATTTTCCGCATGCCGAACTAAGGACACACTTGTGCCGTGAAAAGATTAATTTGCTGTTGTGGAGGAGGGGTTATTGTCTATGTTGTCGACCACAGCCGTTCCGAAATCTGTTTGCATGTTTATTGGCACAGCAATGCTCTGGTAAAAAAATGTCCACGTAATTTGTATGTGCTGCGTCAGGCTGAAGTTCTAAGCACCTGAGTTGGAAACGCTCGGACTGTTGAAGCACATCAGATTCTGTATTGCATACAATAGTCAAGGCCTCCCCAGTGTCTTTGTTAAATAAAATAAAAACCCACTTCTTTGCCACGATGTGTTGTATCATTGGCGGCTGCCACAAGTATCATTTTTGACGCGACAAACACGTGTCTGTCGCGACAAATATGTGTTTGTCGCGACAAACATTGTAGTTGTGGCGACAAACTTTTGTCGTGACAAAAATGTGCATGTTTTTGTGGCGACAAAAATTGGAAAGATTTTTGTCGCGACAAATGTGGTATAAATATTTGCGTCACAAGCACTAGGTTCGGCTGTTGTGACGACATACTTGTAAAGGGGCGGAGTTACATGAACCAGTCGAAATCAGTTTTACTTATGGATCTGGTGCTTCCGTTGAAAATGGAGGGGAAGAGAAATATATTCTTAGCAAGGGTAGAGGCTGAAATCCGCTACTGCTGCAGGACTGAAAGTCATGATGACATATTACCTACGTGAGTTATATCAAAAGCAGCACCACCGCCGAAGCTGGCGTAAACGGCATAGTTTCGACCTACACAGCGCAAAACACGGCGGCGGCATACGTGTTTATGCGGCGTCGGGCGAGGCGAAGAGAGAGAGGGGTGTTGCGGCACTTTTTGTCACTACGGCACGTTTTGTCACTAAGGTGACAAAACGTATCAAATCTGATGCACTGCCTGCACGTTTTGTCACTGCAGACAAAACGTGCCGAAAGGTCCGCTCGCTGCACGTTTTGTCACTCCTTTGCCAGCAACACTATAATCTATCTTTCCCTTCCCTCGTTATGTGTGTGTGTGTGTGTGTGTGTGCGTGCGCGCGCACGTGTCTGTGTATGACCGCGTATAGAGACTGAGTGAACATGTGGTTTGATTGTGTGTTGTGGATGTCCTTGTTTGATTGAATGGCTGGTATGGTTTGATGAGACAGAAGGTAAACGTGGACTGACTTTGGGTGTGATGTTTTATTCCATGCAGCGTCTTGTACATTTTGTAGCATAGTATGTGCCTAACATGTTTGTTTTTTCTCGCTCTCCCTCCCTCTCTCTCTCTCTCTCTTTGTCTATCTGTCTCTGTCTCTCTGACTCTGTCTCTGTCTGTCCGAGCTCCCCCCTCTCTCTCTGTGACTTTTCTTCTTCTCTCTGTCCCTCTCTCTGTTTCTGTCTGTCTCTCTGTCTCTCTCTTCTCCTTCTGTCTTTCGTTATTCTCTGTGTCTCTCTCCCTCCCATCCCTCTCTCTCGTTCTGTCTCACACATTCGTTCCGTCTCCCCATTGTTTAAGCGACTTTGTATCGTATTGTGTTTTTGTGGCTGCGACTCCGTGTGTACCCTTGCTGTGTTTCTGAGGCTGTGACTGTGTGTAACTGTGCTGTGCCTTGTGGTTGTGTTTCTGCGTGTACTCGCCGTGTGTGGCCGAGGCTCTTATGAAACCGTGTGTTGAGTGTGCCTTCCCGCTGTGGTGTGCGTCAGTGTTCATCGAGTACATTTTGCTTTACGTCCACAGAAGCGAGATGGCTTATTAGGGGGGGACGGGGGGGGGGGGGGGGGGAGGAAGGACAAAATAAAGGGCTGACCGGATACCGCCCAAAAAAACCGGAAAAACCGTGGACCGCCCCAAAAAATGGAAGTGTTAAGGCGGTGTCCCCCCCCCGGGCAGCGACTAGTGCCCAAACTGTTCAACTGCCGGCTGGGCAGAGTCACAAGGACAAGTCCGTTGCATGCTGTTGAGGAACAATCGAAGCTAAAGAAGTCCAACTTTCCCCCCTCCCTACTCATGATATCCTCCGGGCCCAAATTGAAGGTCCAGCTCCACCTCCCTCCTCTTTATCTTGCCTGGAACCTTTTTTCACGTTGAATTTTTGCTTTACGTCCACAGAAACCCAGGTTTTTAGTGACGGGAGCCCAGGACGTCCACCTGACTTTCACACAGCTCATGAGCTCTGAGGGGTTTTACAGTAAGTAAATAAATAAACATGGTGCTTAAAATCCCCAGAAAACCCTGGGGTTTTTATTAGGGGCGGGGAGAAGGGGGAGGGGGGGGGGAGAGGGGGGTATGGAGGTGGGGGGGGGGGGGGGGGGCCTATATACCTATCGCTACATGTCACCACCAGAATGACTTCTGATTAAGGGGGCAGCGATGAGAGCCATTTTAAAGTTTTATTAAGTGAGGGGCAAAGCACAAGACAGTACCACAACCACAACTTGAAGAAAGGGAGCCCAAGCGGTATTTAACCCGGGGCCTTCTGCTACCAGCCTGGCCTCCGCTAGTCCCCAAAACCCGGCTCCAAAGGTTTTATCGCGGTCCCCTCGTTTTAAGCTCGTAGAGTCGTTCGGTGTTTTTGGGGCGCTCGTCACGCCGGCTAACCGCCGAGTGGAGTGAGCCCAACAGCGTTATCCAAAAGCTGCCCTTGTGAGGCGTCTCGGTGTTAGTGTCTCGTGAGCTGATTGGCAGTAACTCCAGAGAATTCTCCTTCGTGTTAGTTGTGTTCCTTTGTGATCTGTCTGTCGTGTGCGACTCCGAAGCTTGTGTCTGAAGCGTGTATACGGTACGTCGTGTATTTGATTGTGGCCTGTGTTCCTTCATTTTAGATACTGTTGTTGACTGTGGTGAGTAGTTATTGTGTGAGAGTGGTGCTGTGTTTGTGTTCGCTGGACATCAGTGTGTGAGTGGTTGTGTTTGCTGGACATCAGTGTGTGAGCGTTTCTGTGGTTGTTGGGGGCAAGCTCTACCCCTGGGTAAGCCATTTTTCCAAGCAGCCCTCCTTCCGCAGGGAATGGGGGAACAAAGGCCCCCCCCCCCCCCCCCCCCCCCCCCCCCCCCGGGAAGAACCGGGGAGCCGAGAGGAGTCACTTGGGAGAGAGCCGGTAGAACCTGGCAGCAACCCCCCCCCGCCCCCCACCCCCACCCGACAGAGGCTCCAAAGGACCTAGAGTCCAAATTCATCACCCCTCGTAAGCGAGAAAAGAGAGGGCTGTCAAGCGACAGCTCCAACACGGAGGGAAAGAGCCTGGACTCTCGAACTCCGCTGAAAATTACCAGAGTGGAAGAGGATGTGATGGCCGACACGGTTACCAACCCTCCCGCCAGCCCGACCAGCACCATCATACCGGCTGCCACCACTGGCTATGACAACACGAGGATGAAAAGCCCCCAACCGGCCAACAAGCCGAAGACTGCACCAACAGTGCAGAAATCCAGCCCTGCCCCCAAACCGAGGCAGGAATACCCCTCCAGAATGCCCGGAAAACCGGACCAATAATTCCGAAGCCAGCCCGACGGCAACTCCCGCATGAAGCAATTCCAGCCGAGTACCCGGGCACGGCATTCGTGGACTTCCCGGTGGTAATCCACGACTTCGGCGGCGGATCGGCCAGGTTCGACAAGCTCGGACCATATGGCACCGCAGCCAGCTGCTGTCAACGCGGTGGGAGCAGTGCGTTCCATTAGGCCGCTCCCCTCCGGGAAGTGGCTCATTGGATGCGCCACTGAGGCCCAGCAGAGCAAGCTGGCACGCCTGGCAAGCTCCCCGGGGGGGACCCCAAAGGGAGCCCGGATTCCACGACCCGTGGTGGAGGGAGTAGTGGGGCCCATCCCCATGGGTGGCGACGAGCTGAAACTCGTCAGAAAAGATCTGGAAGCGGGAGGACATCGCGTAGCGGGGGTCGTCAGACTCAACAACCGCAAGCAGGAGCCCACTCTTGCCGTGAAGATTTCCATCGAGGCAACGGAGCTGCCCAGTGAGGTATGGTTCGGTGCCACACCGTTCACGGTGCAGGCTTTTGCCTTGGGCACCCAACAACAGTGTGCCGAAGCAGCCCGCTGCTCCAAGTGCGGGAAAGGCTCGCACTCACACGAGCAGTGCGACGCGCAGGTCTTCTCCTGCGTCAACTGCCTACAAGGGCTGCCCCGAAATGCAAGACATACATCCCGTTCAACGTCGCCATGCAGAGGGCCCGCGACGAAATGAAACCGAAGGCTCCGCCTCCTGCACAGCCTGCCTCCGCCGCAGTGGACAACTGCTGGTCGCGAGACCGCACAGCACCGTCCTCGCTCTCTGCGGACACTGGAACTCCAGTGTCGTACGCGAGAGTAACAGCGAGGGGAGGCACGGCCAACAGGGGGCCCAGCAGGAAGAACCCCATCAACCCACCCCCGGGACAGTGCTCTCGGCAGCGGCAGAGTTCCAGAGGGGAAAAACCCAGTCTGTGGAAAAAGGGGCCACTCTGGGAAGTGACCGCCCTACTCGCCCGTCTCGATCAGCTCCCCGCTGGGAGAGACCGATCATCAGCCCGCTGGAGTCCAACCCTCCGATGCCCCTGGAGTCACCTGACGGAGTGGAGGACTCCCTGACGGGGGACGACAAAGGGGGAAGACAGCCCCAAAGCCAACAAGAAAAGGAGGAGGCGCAGGAAAAATTCCACCAAAGGCGTGGAGAAACAGGCTGTCCTCCAGCACCAGCTGGTCCTAGAGCAGCAAAAGAACCAGGCTCTGGAGAAGAAATCTAAGAGCAGACCACCAAAACCGACGGGCTCACGACGGAACTGACCAAGTTACTGAATGAGTCCAACGTTGACCTAAAGCAGGAGACACCGTCCTTCGACAGTTTCCTCTGGAAACTGATGCTCGGACTGATTCAGGCCAAGCTGAGTGGGGACTGCGCCCCTTCCTGCGCACGCTCGTAGCTCTCTACATCGGTATGACTCCGGCGATGTCTCGTTCCCTCGACCTCTGTTGGTCATGTCGGGGATGAGAGACTCGCTCGCAGAGGGGGAATTTGCCCGAGTCCATCGCTGATGGATTCATAAGCCAAACAACTGTGTTTTAACCCTGCCTTCTAACGTCACGTTCAATAGATTCACGGTTTGTCATGGAATTGTCGTTCCATCAACACCAACCTTGATCAACTTGTACAACTTTGTCAAGACATCAGTTTGAAGTCGTGTGTTTGCAGTCCCTGGCCTGCCCCTGGGTAGCCTGCCCAGACTGGAAGGGTATTACTACCCGCCAGTCGTCGGGCCGGTCTCTCCGAGGGACAAGGTCATGGCCTGCATATACATCAGAACAACGTCCTCTTTAGCAACGAGCCGAACATCACAGGTCCTCCCAACGGGTATACCTGCGAAATGAGGGTTCGTGTTCAGGGGCAGTTGGATTTCATGATTGTTAACTGCTACACCCCCCAGCCATGCACCAGTTTCGCTGGCTGACTGAGCTCGGAGGCAAAGGCAGATGCCTGGTCACTGAAGACTTCAACGTCCGGGACAGCAGCTGGGAGCGGGACTACGAGTCCTATCGCCCCCACTCACCGCCCCGATAGACAACAGTGACTTCATCGTGTTGAACGATGGATCTTTCACCCCATACCTGACCGCTCGGATCAAGGCCGTCGGCTATCGACCTGACCCTCGTGACTCCCGACACAGCCAGTGGTGCGGAGTGGGAAGTAGGTGCGGATTCTTTGTCGTCCGACCACCTGCCCCTCACGTCAGCTTCGTTTTCTCAGCAAAAAGGAGACTCCTGCTACCACCAGCAAGTACAACTACGCTTTGGGCAACTGGGACTTGTTCAGGAGTCTTCTGGAAAACCCAGAGATAAACGTAGGCGATGCTGACCTCGAGAAGTGAACCGATGAATAGTCTCCTCCATTCTTGAAGCCGTCAGGGAAGCTATACCGATGACCGGCGGTGGGCTATCACGGTCGAATAGCAACCCTTGGTGGAACAAAGAATGCGACGAGGCTGTCAGAGTCAAACGGGTAATGTATAAACTCTACTCCAAAGACCAGAATGCTGAGACTCAGGGAAAAAATGAAAGCACCAACAGAGACGCAACAAAATCATAGCACAGGCCAAGAAGGATCACTGGATAGCCTTCGCGGATTCATTTCGGCTGGGAAGGCGGACTTTGGATCTGTGTGGAAGAAATCAGAAGAATGAAGCAACAGTGCGTTGTTTCCCGATTTGACCGCAACACGGCAGCACAAAATACACCACGGCCCCGAGCAAAGCGGACGCTCTCGCGAAAGCTTTCGCTGAGGCCAGTGACACCGACAGTCTCCCCGGGGGACAGGCAACAATTCCGACGAGATGACAGTTTGGCGGTTAACACCCCACGACCCGCACCGAGCTAAGACGAGCCTTGGCTTTTATCAAGAAAATCAAAGTCTACACCGGTGTGGACACCGTCTCGTATCGGATGTTGAGAGAGGCCCCCGAGTCGTTTCTGAAGATCCTGCTGGATTTTTTCCAAAGATGCTGGGATGGGGGCACAATTCTCGCTGGGTGGAAACACGCCATTGTCGTCCCCATCCACAAACACGGCAAACCGAGGAAGGAGCCGGCAATTACAGACCCATCTCCTTGACATCCAACCTAGGGAAAGTGCAGCGGGTGATCAAGAACGACTAAATACCACTGTGAGTCAAAGAAAGTGTTTCCCGTGTGCCAGGCCGGCTTCCGACGGGGACGGGGTGTCACAAACCACCTGGTGAAACTGGGTGAGCACGTCGGGAGGGCACTAGGGAGGAGAAAGGTCCTACTGACGTGCTTCTTTGACATCTTCCGTGCCTACGACCAGGTCTGGCACGTCAAGCTGCTACAAAAACTCGACAAGATCGGAATTTCTGGCAACATGTACAACTACATCAGATCCTTCCTGAGCGCAGATCGATGCAGGTAGGTGGAAGGGAGCCACGTCGACCACCAAAGGAGTAAGTATGGGCGTTCCTCAGGGATCAGTGATCGCCCCCATGTTGTTCAACATTATGGTCCACGACGTGGACACAGCAGTGAAGGGAAAGGCAGTGTTGACCATGTACACCGACGACTTGGCGATATGGATGGACACCTACATCAGACGTCTTCACACAAACAGCTCGTGCGTGAAACACAGCATAAAACTGTTCCAGGAAGCTGTGGACGGGGTGGTCCATTTTATGCAAGTAAATGGATTCGCTCTCTCTTCCCAGAAAACTGTTTCTCCCATTCCACACCAACACCTCTCAGAACACGGAGGTGCACACAGGGTGAACGGGCAGAGCATTTTGCATGAAAGAAGTTAAATACCTGGGTGTACACTTCACTCGCTGGGGGGGTACGAACCAGCAGGTCGCGCCAACCCAACGCCTCCCGAACCCTCAACGTGATCAAGGTGCTATTCGCTCAGCCCTGGGCGAACACCCCCAAGATCCTCGTGAACGTGGTGCGGGCCCTGGTGCGTTCACGCCTGTCGTACGGACTGAAGGCCATGCCTCTCGGAAACGGGCCTAGCCCGTCTCACCGCCATAGAGGTGCGCGGTCTGCGATGGCCCTCGGGCTGCCGCAGTCCGGGGGCCCAGTCCTGGTGTACAGAGAGGCCGGCTCCTCCCGTTCCGCCCCCCATCCAGCTCATCTGTAGTAAGTATGTTTTTAGATGCCAGACTGTCGACAACCACCGTCGACGGATAACTCTCCTTCCGAAACCCCTCCCAAATCCAGTCCCACTCCTCCATCTGTGACCTGGTCTGGACCTGGTCCGGAGCGCGGGACTGGATGGCGTTGAGGTGGTGACGAGGCCGATGCATCCCTATCCACCTTGGCTCCTGGAACGAGCGCACGTTGAGGTGGACATGGAAGGGGTAAAAAAGGGACCAAAATCCACTCGTTTTAGCAAAAAAAAATTACCTGTTTGACACCAACAAAAAACTGCTCGTTAGCACATTTTTCAGGACCCTAGGGTTAAAAAATGGCAGGGGGTTGGGAAGGTGTGTAAACCAGTGTTTTGGAGTTTGGTGCGATAAGACGGGGAAAACCCTTACCCCCAAAGGGGCCACAAAAGAGACGCACCCCCGGGTTAAAAAAAAATTCTTGTCGTTAAACGTTTTGTTTTTTTGGCTGGCGTAAGCCACCAAAAAAAAAAAAACGTCGATAAAATTTTGAGTTTTTTTGTAAAAAACTTTTACTTTTGAGCACAACAAAAAACTGATCGTTAACTGACAGTTTTCAGGAACCGGGCGAAAACTAAAAGGCGGGGGGGAAAGGGAAGGATTCTTTAAAAAAGGCGAGTTTGGGTACTGATGACTGGGAAAAAAAACCTAGCCCCCAAAGAACTAAACAGAGGCCACCCCCCTGGGAAAAAAAAAGTTCCCGCTCATTCAAACGTTTGGGTTTTTATTTGAGCTGTGAAAATAGTCAGTTAAAAAAACGCTGATTAATCTGGTTTTGAAAAATTTTTCACTGTTTGAGCCAACAAGAACTGTTTTTATTGACAGTTTTCTGGCCCCTATGGCGTAACTAAATACGGCAGGGGTTTGAAGGAAGGATGTCGAAAACCAGTGTTTGGAGTTTGTGTTTTTTTGTTTGTGTGTGGGGGGGGGGTTTGGGGGGGGGGGGGGGGCATCTCGCACTCAGGGTCCCCTGCTTTATGGCCGTCCTGATAACACTCTGCACTTGATTGGGGCTGTGCAGGCAAATTGGTGTCTCTTGTTCTTTGTTGTACAGGGATGCCTTGAGTCGCAGATCCCGATGGTGACAGTCTTTCGTACTTCTCCTCCAGCAGTTTCGATTTGCTTTTTACTCCCATCTTCTCCATGCCGTTTACGATTTCGTCGTTGCTGAATGACATGGGAATATTCCCTATCACCAGCTTGGTGGAGGGGGTCTCTCGCTCTTCTCCGTCTTCATTCCGGGCAATGAAGTTTTTTGTTTTGTTTTTTGTCCCTCGGTTGAACAGTATGATGTTTCAGGACAATGTCCCCGATGAGTAACGTGAACCGCGCCTCCATGTTTTTTGGGTAAACCCTCCACAGACCGCCGATTCTTTGGGCGCCCTCCACCGATTCGAACCCTGCGGTTCTCTCGGCCGCTGAACATATGTCTGCTACAGAGTATTCCTTTTCCTCCACCGCTGGGAGGGATTTGTGAATCAGGAAAACTGGTTGAACATGTTGGGCCCTGCCCCATTTGGTTTTTAAATCCCCCGTTTTGGTTTTCTTACCTGGGTCTCTCTCTCTTTTCCCTCTCTCTCTCTCTTTTCTCTCTTTTCCCTCTCTCTCCCCCCCTTTTTTTTTTCATACCACTTGTCTTTTTCTGGAGGTCTATCGAGTGGATTTTTTGTTTGATGTAAAAAAAATATATATCTTTAAAAAATCAATCATTTTCTCCATACAAAAAGCTTTGACGCACTATTATTCACGTTTCTGCCTATTCTCTCATGATCTGAGAACTGTATAGAATCAAATTCTGTTTAAAGAATGTTTAATAATGTAACCGAGTGTATTGTATACATTTTTCGACCTGCCCCTTTAACCTTTTCTTTCCGGTTTGTTTTTCTTTTTGATTGGGTACCACTTTGATGGTTTGTTAAGTCAACTCTTAGTTACCCTACACCCTTTAGTTTTGTTTATTGCTATGTGATTGACCAGCGAGGATGCTGGTTATAATTGAGATGGGGGGGATGTAACCGAGTGCATTGTATACGTTTCGGGCCATGACCCTTTAACCTTTTCTTTCCGGTTTCTTTTTCTTTTTTATTGGGGGGGTTTTATGGCCCCAAATCTAAGGTGTTAAAACCTTGGGTGGCCGCAGCGCCCCTTTTCCCCAGTGTCCCCAGAGGCGGTTGTTTGCTGTTGCGGCCGGGGTTTTATGTGTTCATTTAGGGGAGAGCCCACACGTTTTCCTGGTGGTTGGTGTACAAATAAAAATTATGTTATAGCAACCTCTGACTTGGGCTCTTCATTTGCTTCCAACCCGCTTCCCTCAACTCCCTTCCCCCCCTCCCCCACAAAAAAAAGGGCATTTAAAATTCCCCCCCCCCCCAAAAAAATTCAAAATCGAGCCCAGTAACATCCCCCATATGTGTTTCAGGTGCGACATAACACAAACAAAATTTCAGCTATTTTTGATCCAAATTTTTCTCTCTCGGAAGTATGCCTTCAACCGCCTGCAATTTCGTTATGTTGCATCTTCAAAAGAAGGAAAATTTCGTAGTGTCGATTTAAAATGAAAGAACATAATTTTTTTTTTTTTTTTTTTTTTTTGGGCATCATTTAAAAAATTTACTGGCACAAAAAAAAAACCCCCCCAAAAACCACCAAAAAAAAAAAAAAAAATCACCGACAAGCGCGCGTTCGCGCGAACGCACGCATGCATGCACGTACGCGCGCGCGCGCGCGCGCATACACACATACACGGTGGCACATTAGAGACAATGAGAGAGGATGGAGAGAGAAGGAAAGACGCTAACACAGACACAGTTATTCCATTATTCATTTACTGACACTGAGTGAGGGGTGGGGGCTGCTAACATACATCACATGCCATTAATACATAATTAACAATGTAGCTTTTCCGAAGAAAACAGGAACAGAACGTTTCGAGCCATCAAAAATTAAAAATTTACATCTCCAATGATTGCAAAACAAAGAAAGAGAAAATAAAGAAAGAAAGACAAATAAAGCAATCATGAATTATCAATATCAGGTTTTCCAGAATTTCTTTTTTTTTTTTACAAAGTTGTCCCCCCCCCCCCCCCCCCCGGGGGAAAAAAAAGGGCCCCCGTTCAATACTTTCTTAAAAATTTGGCATATTCGACTGAAGCATATTGAACTGTAGGATTTAAATGAGATATTCATAACTTCAGGGGGACAAAAACAGGTGATAAAAAATAATTAAAAAAAATCCTGCCCCCCCAAAATTCTTTTTTTTTACAGTGTAAGGCATCCATCTCCATCAGCAGGGCAAATCTATTTATCACACACTGACGCAGGTATTCATAAACAATTACCAGAGAATGTGCCTGAAAGTACTTTTCCCTCATCTCAATGAGATTCACACAGTGCAATAAAATCGCTCCAAGGTAAGAAACTCACTGCAGGGAATACACACAAGTGACAAGGGGGTCCTCTCCATTCAACCAAAAGAGTAATTCAAATAGCGGCCAATGTATAGTTTAGCTAGAAGTTTTTTCTCTTCCATTTGGATAGAGGGCCTTCATTTAATTTGGGCTTAATTTGTTTTCAGGGAATTCATCCCACGCATGTTGCAAGAATTTGGCGACATACTTGTTAAGTCAAGGTTTTATATCAGAACGAAATGAATTGCTAACTATGGCTCTATGAGATGTAGAACTTAAACTAGAAATGTTTTCATCCGTCTTCTATTTGTATTGCCATCTGAACATATTTGAACAGGTAAGGTCAGCCGGGTCATGGTGGTCATTCTGAGGAAGGTATCTGTGGATTTCTGAATGAAAATAGTTAATATATGGGGAGAGATCAAGCTCCTAGCAGTATAATTATTCCAGTGTAATACAAAAATGTGCCACCTCATCCTGATCTAAAAGTTTTTCACAACAAATCAAGAGTGGTAGATTTCTGTTCATGCGTGTGTTTGTGTGTGTGTGTTTTGTGTTTGGGGGGTGGGGTGTGTGTGCGCGCGCGCGCGTGTGTAAAAGAAAGGGAGTCAAACTTATTCTTACATCTCGT
>JABMCL010002462.1:0-5000 GCA_018857735.1 Alviniconcha marisindica
AAATACAGTCAATAGGAAACAGTCAAAACAAATTGTAGTAAAAACAAAACATGTCAGGTAGATAGATTCATTATAATTATAGGCATATCTTTACATGTAGTAGGTAACAAATTAAAAACAAGACCCAAATGCATGGACATTTTTTAGAAGAAGAGAAGAAGAGAAGAAAAGAAGAGAAGAAGAGAGAGAAGAGAAGAGAGAAAAAGAAGTTTGTTTACCCCAGTCAACCGTCGGTTAACAGGGGATGAAAAGGGGAAGAGAGAGAGAGAGGGGGAAGAGAGAAAAAGGGAAAAAAGAGAGAATGAATGAATGAATGAATAAACTTTATTTTACGTGGGTAGTGGAGAAGATGAGAGAGAGAGAGAGGTGTTTACCTGTAACCTACCGCAGCAACCACACTTAGCCTAATGAAGAACAGACGTTTTCTCTGACTTGACTGATTTATTATTAAAGATACCGTGCGCATCTCTGCAGAGAACGTCGGGGCTGATCAGGCATTTGGCGTATGTGTTGTGATTAATCCCAAACTCTCCATCCACACCCCACCTACTTCTAATTTCGCCACCTTCGTTACCCCCCCAGTCTGATCGTCCCCCTTCCCCCCCCCCCCCCTCCTCCGCCCTTCGCCCCAGTTCATCATTACATCACATACACGAAAACGAAAGCTTAAGGTACAGTTGCTAGTTCAGAGATCGTAAACGCTCCTAGAGAGAGCAGCAGGTGATCGAAAGTCCGCGGCGTTGCTGGTCAGTCGTGACCGGTCCGATGTGGAGACGTTGGCTTCTTCCACCGATCTGCCTGCCTCCTCGTCCTTCTTGGCAAAGCTAAAAAAAAGAAAAAAGGAAAAAGGAAAATAAGATAAATACATAAAAGAACGGGTAAGATGGCGGGAGGAAGAGAAGGACAAGAGGTGGGATGAGAATTCGAACTCAAAAACATTATTTTCCAAGGATTGTACTTTAGGTTCAGTCATAACCTAACAACTAGTCCTTGCTAAGCTACTGATGAATAATAATTAATACATATATATGAAGCAGATGGAAAGAGAAAGAGAGAGACAAACCAGACAGACAGAGACAGATAGACAGACAGACAGACAGACAAAGACAGAGACGAAGACAGAGAGACAGAGGAAGGGAGAGAACTCGAACTCGAACTCGAAAACTTTAATACTCATGGATAGTAGCGTTAGGTCCATTTGGACCTATGTAACAGCCAGCCCTTGCTATTCTACAAACACAAGTTCTTACAAATGTGCAGAAACATTGGAATTAAATTCCTTTCCTGGACATACATGTATACAACAATCAAATTTTTAGGCAAACATATGATTCAAACACTGAAATCCGTGCAAATTTGACGAAAGGTTATTCTCAGACAGATATTTGTGCAGATTACGGGGAGTTCCAGAGGGACGCTCCAGTGAAAGATATCCTAGTTTTAAATTAGTCAAGCCTTGGCCATGGCACGTATAGGTTATTCCTGAAGTTTGTGTAGTGGGACTGGTGACTTGTGAAGAGTTGTGCAAGGTAGTTTGGGGAATTATTATTAAGAACTGTATGCATAAATACTCCTTTATTGTAAGTGAGCTGGTGCAGTAGGTTTAAAATTCCAAGAGCACTCATCTTTTGTCTGTAGATAGGGAAGGATCAGGAAGGATTAATTTGCCTGCCCTTCGATGTAGGAGTTCAATTTTTATTTTTTATTTTCATGTACTTCGCCACAGCCATCCCACACTACTGACGCATAATCGATGTGTGGTTTTATGTGAGCGTTGTAGAAGAGTTTTCTGGTATCGATGTTAATGATATGTTGCAGTTGAGAAAGAAAAAACTGTGTTTTTTTTTACATGCTTTTGCATATGTGTTCGATCTGGGCTTGCCATCGAAATTTGTTGTCGACAAATACAGAGACAGAGAGAGACAGAGAGAGACTGGGACTGAAACAGAGATACAGAGAGAGAGAGACAGGGACTGAAACAGAGATACAGAGAGAGACAGAGATACAGAGAGAGATCGAGGCAGAGGGGAGAGAGACAAGAGAGGGAGGAGAGGGAGAAAAGAAAGGGAAGGAAGAAGAGAGGAGGAGAAAAAAGGAGACGGGGGGAGGAGGGGGGGGAGGGGAAGGGAGAGAGAGAGAGAGAGAGAGAGAGAGAGAGAGAGAGAGAGAGAGAGAAGAGAGAAGAGAGAGAAGAGAGAGAGAGAGAGAGAGAGAGAAAGGTGGGGGGGGGAGAAAAAGGGAAAGGCAGTGAGAAGAGATAGCTAGAAATAGCAGAGAAAAAGACAGAGAGACGAATGTGAAGAACACAAAAGAAAAGAAAAAAAACTTCCCCTTTTTTTCTTCTTTATATAATCGTAACAGAATGGTGCAAGAAACAAAAAGCGCCCCAAAAGAAAGCAAAGGAGGGAAGAGCCAGAACACAAAGGATCCTGTTTTATGTCAACGATTGCAGTCTGTATGGTCCTGGTTTCTATGGCAACGACGTGGTCAAAAACATTGATATCGAATGGCTTTGAAATCGTTGGAAGTTTTAATGAAAGTACAACAAGGGGCATTATTCGGAGGAGAAAAATAGATACAGCGACCTGAGCCAAAGGAGAGTTGTCTTCCTTGATTAATGTTGTTTTCAGTCTCGCTGACCGATTGTGCACACACACACACACACACGCACGCATGCAAGCACGCACGCACGCACGCACGCACGCACGCACACACAACACACACACACACACACACACACACACACACGTTTGTCAGAGGAAGAACGAAGAAATACGAAAGCATGACTGACGAATTTAAGGAGAGACAGTATGAAAGGTGAGGCAGCAGAGTGCCATCGAAGTACCGGAACGGTTTAATAACAGGTACTGTTTCACCTATTGAGTTATCCACAGCCTGTAGCTTACTTACCCAGTGCGAAACTTGTGTCCAAACTTGTCCACGGTTTCCTTGAGTGTTTCGGAACGAATCAGTACACTGTCTCTGGCCAGACAACTGTAGATGATGAGACCGACGAAGATCATCACGGCCACCAAGCCCCACAGCTGTAGCTGCTCCCGTCTGTACACAGCACGCATGTACATGTATACAACACACTACAAAGTATTAGGTAAGTTCTGCGAGACAGTACGACCCGTCGCTACCACTGAATTAACATTCAAGCGCGTGCGTTTGTTTTGATATGTTATACGTGTGTGTGTGTGTGTGTGTGTGTGTGTGTGTGTGTGTGTGTGTGTGTGTGTGTGTGTGTGTGTGTGTGTTGCTGTGCTCGTTTGGCTAATTGCCTATGCGCGCGCGTGTGTGTGTGTGGTGCGTTGGGGGGGGTTCCCACTTCTTTTCTCCCTCTTTCAGCTCCCCCCCCCCCCCTCCCCTCCCAACCCCGCTTCCTTTCTCCTCCTCCCTCCGTCTCTTCTTTTCCTTTCCTATTTCTAGCCCTCTGCCCCTTCCCTCCCCCCCCTCTCTTCTCCGCTTTCTACCCCCCCCCTTTCCCCCCACCTCCCTTCTCCGTCTTCAGTTCTAGTTCTGTCTCCCTCCTTCCCCCCCTCTCCTCTCAAAACCCTCCTCCGAACTCAAGCCCCGAGATTAAAATAGACTGGGATGGGAAGGAGCTAGAGAAAAAGAGGAGGGGGGGAGAGAGAGAGAAAGAGAGAGAGACAGTGAGACAGAGAGAGATAGAGACAGACAGACAGACAGAGGGAGACAGAGACAGAGAGAGACAGAGAGAGACAGAGATAGAGAGAGACAGAGAGAGACAGAGAGAGAGACAGAGACGGAGACAGACAAAGACAGACGGAGAAAGAGAGAGAGAGAGAGAGACAGAGACATAGAGACAGAGACGGAGACAGACAAAGACAGACGGAGAGAGGGAGACAGAGACAGACTGACAGAGAGAAGTAGCAGCAGGATAAATATAGTTCGGAGGGAGAGAGAGAGAAAGAGAGAGAGACAGACAGACAGACAGACAGGCAGGCAGGCAGGCAGGCAGGCAGTCAGGCAGACAGGCAGAGACAGAGACAGATAGACAGAGACAGACAGAGACAGACAGAGACAGAGAGACAGACAGAGACAGAGAGTGAGAGAGATGGCCACCGAAAGGTTAGTAGCGGGAGCGATGAAATACGATCTGTCAGATGGCGAAAGCCGTACACGTGCGAGCCGGTGCAGACGAGAAAACATGTCTGGGTGCAGTCTACCCCGTTCATTCAGGCAGACACGTGCCCCCTTCCTCGCGTCTGATTGAACACACATCATTCTGGGCGACAAGGTTTGTTCTGGCGCCTGACTCTTTCTATCGGAGATTGCAGATTGGGGGCAGCCATTCGCTGCCTACAGTTGACATGTGCATAATAAGAAGAGTTATGCCTTTATTGATTGGCCAAGGTAGCAGGAAAACCGGCCAGTCAATGTGGATATTGATTGTTTTGTTACAGGCCGATAAGACACGCGGAAACCAACTTCCTACTCCCCGGCCCCCCCCCCCCCCCCCCCTTTTTTTTTCCTTTTCTTCCCCCAGTCGAAAAGATAATGAATGCTTGCCACATAATGAAAATCAATCTTTTGCAAGATTCACAAAAGGTATTTTGCCTGATTACGTACGTGTGGCTCATTTTTAATGCACAGACTGCTTCTTCTGAATAATGATGAGGAAAAAAAATCTTAAATAAATGAATAAAATTAATTTTATTTCATATGGCATCAGTAAAGTATTAATTGTGCCTGCCTGCTGCCGTGAACTTGGCCTTTTCGGTTGATTCAAACTCATTTCCATCCAGTCAAAAGATCAAACGGCATGTTTCATGAACAGGAAACTAAACATTTATCCCTGCTTTGGTGAATTAATATCCGCTTTTGCTACGTTTGCATGATTGCAAAATCGGAATCAATTGTCATTCCACAAAAGCCAGCGGGTTCATAAGACGTAATATTTATGTTTTAAACGATGGACGTTATCAGCTTTTTCATTTTTAGCGATTTCTCGCAAATAACGAGATTATATTCGT
>JABMCL010002462.1:12500-70000 GCA_018857735.1 Alviniconcha marisindica
CGTTCATAGTGTGAGAAGCTCCTCAAAGTCCCAAAGCGTAACACCAAAACGTTCGGGGAGCGTTCCTTCAGCTTTCTTGACCTTCTGTCTGGAAATCTCTGCCCTCCGATTCAGAAATTCTTTTACCCTTCCCCTGTTTAAAACCCGACTCAAAACTCACTTTTTATGCAGCTTTCCGCCAGTAGGGTCTCTCATTTCGATATAATATTTAGTAAATTAAATGGTATTTTGCCTTTTTGATTTCGTAATTAAAAGGGATTAAATTTTTACATGTATTGTTTCATAAATGTAAAAGGGTTTTTATGTACATGATGTGATATGTCAGTAAAAAGTAAATGGATGTATTAGTCCATGTATGGATATTCAGTAAAGTAAGGTATGTATTTTGTCCATGATGTGATATGTCAGTAAATGTAATGGTATGTATTAGTCATTATGTAAAAGCGGTTGGTTAGGGGAATCGTATAGAAAAATTGTATTTTATTTTTTGTTGTTTGTTGTTGGGTTGTTGTTGTTTTTGTTGTTATTACGTTAGAGAAGAAAATTTTCGTTGCGTTACGTTACTAAAAGAAAAATGTGGGGATAATTTTTTCCTGTCTTTTTCTCTGTTTTTTTCCCCTTTTTTCAAAATTTTTAACATGCACTTTACGTTAGAGAGAAATGTGTCATATTTATTTTCCCCCCATCTGTTTTCTCTCTCTACCTTTCTCACGTAGAGATACAATATTGTAGACAAGCTTGTCAGATTATGTTGCCGGTCCACTCACACGGACTGTATATGTATGACATCAGAACACGCCTCCGTTTGTCGCGACTTATCGATTTTGTCGACCAAATTTGTCTCGTGGGCCATTTTAAGCCGTTTCCGTGATTGTTCCCCTGCTGAGCTGGTTTTTTGGGCGCCCATTTCAGTTCTTCCTTCTCTTCCCCTTCTCTTCTTGTTCTGTCTTTCCCTCTCTGTTTCTGGGCCTTATGTGTGGGTCCTAGTCTTTTCCCTAAACCCCCTTTCGTTCTCTGTCTTCTGTCCTTCTTTTTTCTTTCTCTGTCTCTGTCTCTGTCTCTCTCTCTCTCTCTCTCTCTCTCTCTCTCTCTCTCTCCTCTCTCCCCTCTTCTCCCTCTTTTTTTCCTGTTGTCTGTAGTTCTGTCTGTTTTGTCTGTCTGTTTGTCTCGTCTCTTCTCTCTCTCTCTTTTTCTCCTCTCTTCTTCCTTCCCTTCCTCCCTCTCCCCCCCCCCCCCCCCCCCCCCCCCCTTCTGTGTCCCGTGTATTTTTACTTAATAAAATGTTTATTTGTGAGCTTTCCCCCCGTCCCCTTGCCAAAACCCGCTGTCTGCCTCCAAGGGATTTTCCCCCCCTTTCCCCCCCCCCCCCCCCCCCCCCTTCTTTCCCTCTTTCTTATCCTTCTCCCCTTTTTACGTTTTGGGGGCCATCTCGAATTTATTTTTTTGGGCCCGACGAAATGGCCCCCCAGATGGGGACAAAAAGGGAAAAGTTTGTTTTTAATATCCCCCTTGTGAGTTGATCGACCTCACGCACCTCTCGTTCTTGTTTCAGACACTTGTCTGTTTTTCTTCAGCACGTCACCTCTATCACTGTGTGCCAAAGAGTACGTCTGGCGTGATGCCGTGCTTCAGTTTTTGTTTTTTCCTTTTTGTGTGTGTGTGTGTTTTTTGTGTGTGTGTGTGTGTGTGTGTGTGTGTGTGTGTGGTGTGTGTGTGTGTGGGTTTGGGGGCAAAACCCCTTTTTTTTTTTTTTTTTTCCCATTCCGTCTGATTTTTATGTATTATGAGTTACGGGGGGGAAAAAGCCCGCCCCTTAACGACACGATTGATTTTGAACAGATCGCACACAGCTTGGTAAAGCCTAATAAAGCAAATATTTTTAAAATGCGTGTCCTAACACATTTCTTGTAATTATTATTGGTGCAACTTGCTCACACATGTTCTAGCATGATAACTGTAAGATCATTCCAATATCACGCATGTGAAAAGATTTTACATAAGAAAAAAGGAAGAAGGAGAACAGAGTTACTTCGTTCTTGAATTTCATCGTCCCGTCACTCTTATATTATAGGGTCACCTGAGGGAGTTACCAGCAAAAAACATAAAACCAGCATAAACACTGAAAGCAGCATGAATTGTTCTTGTCTTTATGTTGTTGTTTTTTCCGCTCCTAATGTTTGAACAACGATAATTATTAAGATGAAAAAGCAAATATGAAAAAGCTGCCACAACCGCAACAAGATACAAACAAAGAAACAAAAAGCAGCGACATTTCCTCCTTACATAGGATCAAGATACAAAGAAACAAACAGCAACATTTCCTCTTTACACAGGATCAAGATACAAAGAAACAAACAGCAACGACATTTCCTCCTTACATAGGATAAAAATATAAACAAACAAACAGCAACGACATTTCCTCCTTACACAGGATCAAGATACAAACAAACAAACAGCAACGACATTTCCTCCTTACACAGGATCAAGATACAAACAAACGCAACGACATTTCCTCCTTACACAGGATCAAGATAAAACCAACAGCAACGACATTTCCTCCTTACACAGGATCAAGATACAAACAAAACAAGCATTTCCTCCTTACACAGGATCAAGATAAAAAAAACAGATTTCCTCCTTACACAGGATCAAGATAAAAAAAACAGCAAGACATTTCCTCCTTACACAGGATCAAGATACAAAAAACAGCATTTCCTCCTTACACAGGATCAAGATAAAAAAAACAGCATTTCCTCCTTACACAGGATCAAGATACAAACAAACAGCATTTCCTCCTTACACAGGATCAAGATACAAACAAACAGCAAGGACATTTCCTCCTTACACAGGATCAAGATACAAACAAACAGCATTTCCTCCTTACACAGGATCAAGATACAAACAAACAGCAAGGACATTTCCTCCTTACACAGGATCAAGATACAAACAAACAGCAAGGACATTTACTCCTTACACAGGATCAAGATACAAACAAACAGCAAGGACATTTCCTCCTTACACAGGATCAAGATACAAATAAACAGCAACGACATTTCCTTACACAGGATCAAGAGCGAGAAAAATTCAAACACATTTTCCCCACTCGTTATAGGATGCAATATTCAACGTTTTTTTTTTTTTTTCGTTTTTGTTGTTGTTGAATGTGATGAAATGCGCGGGTCTCTAGGCCTGTGTAGGTACCCCGGGCGCTTACGAGATGGGACGCCATGAATAATCTATTCTTCTTCTTCTTATTGTCACAGAGAGAATCAACAGTGTTGGACAATGCAAAAGATGCAACAACGGGGACCTGAATCGCCAATGGTAACTGCCGCAGGGCATGTGAGTAAATAATTATAAGGTACACAAAATCCTTAAAGGTGCAGTGTCTCTTACACGAATTAGCCTTCTCAAATTTGGCTTATTTCACCACAACAATTACCATTCATTACGGGTTAAAAATAGACTGGGGTATTTCTCGTGGACTTGCCTCTTTTTTTTTCTTTTTTTTTCTAGAACGCTGCGATACGTCATCAAAAGTTCACTCCACAAAAATAAAAACAATCGGTAACAAAAATGATTGCAATCTGCATGCATTTCCACAGTGACCTGCACGCAAAACGGAGACCTTCCTGGTGCTCTCCCTAACACCAGAGACATTTTGGTGACGTCAAAATGAAGTGTGGGGTAAAGAGTGCTCAATGCGGCAATGTGCCCGTGACACAAGTTCATAAAGTGTTAGTGATGGTGTCCAGAAAAGTCGCCTGATAAAATCGACACAAGATCGCTGGCACATTCAATCGCAAAACTTTTACAAGCTGCTCCAATCTCAGGAGAAGGTTAGCCTGCGAAAGATAGTTCCAGTATGAGAGAAGGTTTGGTAACGCTAGTTCTCAGCATTTCTGAGTCCTCAGTACCCATCTGTTGGGCCGTGAGCACACAAACGCACGCACGCACGCACCCCCCACCCACACACACACAACACACACGCACGCACGCACGCACGGACACACACACACACACACACACACACACACACACACACACACACACACACACACACACACACACACAGGCACCCGAACGCACGAGCATACTGACTGTACAAAGCGTAATTTACACACAAGTTAACACGGGCAGCAAACAGACTTGAGACGGATGAAGACAGCAACACGGAACCGAAACCATGGCTATAGTTCCGTCTAGTGTCGAGCTTCAACAGTTTGGAGACTCTTGAAACATTATATGTTAGCGCAGACTAGATTAGTTTGGTGTTCCATAGTCAACAGGACTGGGATATGGACGGTAGATCCTATAGCTCGATGGACTATGGAACACCACATAAGTTACGTATGTACGTTCAATGTTGCTTTACGTCCACAGAGACCGTACGGACTATCAGGTACGGGGAGCCCAGGACGGCCACCTCGACCGTCACACAGCTCCTGAGCTCTGCTGACATTCAAGTTTAATGTTGCTTCACGTCCACAGAGACCGTGCGGACTATTAAGGACGGGGAGCCCAGGGCGCCCACCTCTTCTTTTACACAGCTCCTGAACTCTGACGAGCTCACACGCGGTGCACTTTGGTTTAGTGTCTCATCCGTAGGTCTTTTTGTAGAGTCTGCACAAAAATCTGACTCCCATGGAAATCTCGGCGCGGGAGCAAAGCCTAGCTAGCACGTAAACGGGCCGTCACCCATTCATGTGCAAACTCCAAGCACTGGTCTACGGCATCCTTCCTTCAACCACTGCCGTATTTAGTTACGCCATAGGATCCAGAAAACTGTCAGCAGTTTTTTGTTGGTGCTCAAACAGCAGTACGTTTGTTACAAACAACTCAAATTATATCAGACGTTTGCTTTATAACTGACCATGCTACTTACGCCAGCTCATATAAAACCAAAATCGTTTGACTCGAGAAGGAACTCTTTTTCTTTCTTTTTTTACCCGGGGTGGATGCGCCGTGCTTGGGTGCTTGGGTGCTAGGTTGCTTCTACAGTCATAGTACCCAAACCTTTCGGAGGGCGCTGACCGCGTCGGTGGACAGCTGCGCGGACATAAAGAGTGCCCCTTCAGTGGCGTAACTATCTGGCAGAGTTTGGAGAAAGGTTTCGGAAAGCGATGCTCGGAGTGTGATTCATGTGGTGACCATGATACTCGATGGTGCTTAGATTAACTTGGATTTCGACGGCGAGTGCTCTACCTGGTTCTTCTCTGCGCCGTCACGTATCGACTCTCGTGTTTACCTGCAAATTGGAACAGCACCAACGTGACGACCAGCAGTCCGAAGAGATAGCCGAGGCATTGGCGCATCATGTCTGCTCCTGTCTGGAACTGAACACCACATATCTGTATTGTTTAATGCAGACTATAGACATTTTTTGTAGCTTTCTGTGAAAATACAAAAGACCATATAATGTATCTTAAAAGAAAGAGAAACTTGAAGGAAAAAAAAAAACTAAAGAAGGAAAATAGGAAAATCAAAATAGAAGGAAAAAAAGAAAGACAGACAGAAAGAACGAGACTAGCAAGAAAAACATTCAAGTGACAAATATCCTGCAAAAAGCTAACTTCCAGTCATTCAGCATGAACTATTTAGTTTAATTTGACCCTCGTTTACATTTTGATACCCAGATGCTTTCTGCGAGCGTCAGTACCCTGCACTTCACTCTCTTCACATATAAACAGTATAAAACTTTGAAACAAGAATGACAGCTAGAGTTCCAAAACAAGATCCAAACACATAAAAGGTTCAAAATAACGCTATTTATTAGGAAAAGCACAACATGCAAATCTGGGGGGTTATCCCCTTTATCGAGCTACAAGACGACATTTAAACAACAGTTAAACGGTGAAAAACGGTGAAAAATGAGACGGAGAGCTAATCCACTTATCTGTTTTTGGTTGAGCTAGGTCCAGTGATTGGAAGAGTGGACATAACACATAGTCCAAGCACTTGACATAGCTCAAACAAGACAAAAATAAGTGGATTAGCTCTCCATCTCATTTTAAATTTAAAAACAAAACAAACTTCTTATTTTTTCTTACCGTTTAATTGTTGTCTAAGTGTCGTCTTGTAGCTTGATAAAGGAGATTACCCCGAAAATTCGCATGTTGTGTTTTGTCCTAATAAATAGCGTTATTTTGAACCTTTTATGTGTTTGGATCCTATGAACAGTATTGGATTTAAAAACAACCTGAAACAAAAATCACTGCCAGAGTTCTCAAATAAGATTCAAAAACACAAAGCAGCAAAACAAAACAGGTCAACCAAAAGCAGACAAGTATCCTCCACATCATTTTTCACCGTTTAACTGCTGTTTATGTGTTGTTTTATAGCTTGAAAAAAGGAATTACTCCGAAAATTCTGTCAAAATAAATATTTTGTTGTTGTTTTCTTTGTTTTTGTTTGTTTGTTTGTTTACTTTGTTTTGTTTTCTGTTTTTGTGTTGTTGTTTTTTAAACCTTTTATGTGTTTGGAGCATAGGATAAATTAAAGCAATAAAAGACCGGGCCTTTTTTTCCCCTCCACATTTATAACCGGTCTTCAGACAGGCAGCTTTGGAAATCAGCAGTGTGGTCAAAATGTGTCGGTCTTGTTGTCCGTCAAAATACGGCGAAATAGCAACACCAGAAACTTACGTGATACGTATTGTCGGTAGCCCTGAGGGACAGCATTTTGCAGTCACTTAAAGACAAGTAAAAAATGTACGCAATTCCGTAAAACATTAGGATATATCAGAAACTTAAAGAATAAATCGTCGTTATTACTGCATCGTGTGTTACACTCTGCAACGCTTTTCCACCATTTGATTAGTTTAGGGTAGTTTACGTCACAGCAGGCTGAGCAAAAGAAAAAGTGAAATTTCCACATGTACCATGGTTTACGTCTTCTCGTAACAGCGACTAGTTGAATTGCTGCTGTTTACGTCGTTGGTTGCAGGTAACTGGTTGCAGCAGGGTGCAAACTGAGCCCACAACACATAAAATTATAACAGAGAAGTTTTTTCTGCAGGTATGGTAGAAGTAAGGAAGGACAACCAGCCGGTGATAACTAAATAAAACTTAAAAACACACAATAAAACAAAAACAAAACAATACCAAAAAACAAAAACAAAACAAAAAGTAGAAGAAGAAAAAAGAAGGTAGCATCAAGCCAATCAAACTCTGAAAGAACAAAACGAAACCTATTTCGTTCCAGTGAGGTAAAACAGCAGCAGCAACAACAATAACAATAACAACAACAGCAAAACCCACGATGACTTGGACAGACTATTTGTAAGACGAACATAGCGCGCGCGCCCCCCCCCCCCCCCCCCCCCCCCCACCCACACACACACACACATTTGTACAAAAACGCAGGTGACATCAACATTGTACCAACCAACATGTCCAGATTTTTGGACGTCACAACGTTCAGGCCGTCAGTATGTTTGCCACACTGTCTGAAAACCAAGAGCAGCAAGTCTCTAAGATCGTAAATACCACGCCGACGCGAACTCCACTGTTACAGCCGGCGCAGACATAGAAAGACAGGCCACTGCCGCAGGCCACGCCACAGTGAGTTAGTAATTGGATTTTAACGCCCTGTCAACCGCACAGGACCACTCCGGGACGACTACGCCACAGACGTCAGTGTTGCTGTGGCTTACCGCAGCTCTCTCTCTCTCTCTCTCTCTCTCTCTCTCTCTCTCTCTCTCTCTCTCTCTCTCTCTCTCCTCACTCTCTTTCTCTCTTCTCGTCAGGACACACACACACACACACACACACACACACACACACACCCCACACACACACACACACACACACACACACACACACACACACACACACACACACGCGCGCGCGAGTGATGTCAGTGCTAAAGCGACAGCCGTTCGGCGATGCAAATGAACCTTGATCAATAACCTTATACTTATCTTCCTATCATTGGCAGGAACTGCCACAATTACGATTTTTGTCACGACAAGTTTTGTCACGACAGACACGTGTTTGTCGTGACAAAAATCGTACTTGTGGCAGCTCCCGCCAATAATATCTTGCCAGCCATGTCTGATCGCCGTAGCAATCGTACGTATGTTACATAAACGATTTCTTGGTTCTAATAGGGCCACAAGTCAACTAGCCTCGCCATTTCTGAATCGGAGAACTACCCGCGATCCGACATTGTGTTAGCACGCGCTGACTGTTGGTCTGCGACAGTGCGCGATATAGTAACAGTGTGATTGGCTGCAGCAGTGCGCGATATAGGAACAGAGTGATTGGATGCAACAGTGCGCTATTTAGGAACAGTGTGTTTGGATGTGGCAGTGCACACTATAGGAACAGTGTGATGAACTGGAGCAGTGCACGATATAGGAATAGTGTTACTGCCGCAACGGTGCACGATATTGGGCAGTTCAGCGAAGCTGATTTGCACGAGTGAATGCCCTTCATAATCTTTCGCGCAAGAAGTCGCGAAAGGTCGCAGCTGCCACTTCCGGGCCGATTTCTAAGTAGGCGTTGCTTCACGCTGTGTATAACAATGGAAGTTGGATCTAGAAATGCCAAGCAATAAAAATGCCAATACTGCAGTGCTTGCAAGAATTACAGGGGGAAGGTGATAATGAATGGGGAAAAAAGTGTCTTTGTATCGTCTTTTCGCTGACCAGAAAATCGTGAGTGCGTTGAAAAAATGTTTGTTTGTTTTTGTTTTTCCCCCCGCACACGAGCTACAAGTTTTTGCTTGTTTCCAGACACACTCTGACACGGGCCTTCAAAAATGCCTTTAAAATTGGCACTGTAAACTTCGCGAATTCACTGTCGACGCCTTCCGTTGTAAAGAAAGTACACACCGGAAGTAAAAAACTAAATAGCCAAGGGACTTAAATGATGCCGGGTAAAATTAAAGGGAGTTAACAACCGCGCCTGAACCGCCCAATAGGAAGAGTCCCATCCTTTCCACGCGCCCTGCCTACCGCCGCGCCACAGCCAGGCAACCAAACTCCAAGCACTGGTTTACGACATCCTTCCTTCAACCACTGCAGTATTTAGTTACGCCATAGGGTCCAGAAAACTGTCAGCTAACGAGCAGTGTTTTGTTGGTGCTCATACAGTAGTAGGTTTGTTAGAAACAACTCAAATTATATCAGACGTTTTTTTTATAACTGACCATGTTGCTTACGCCAGCACAATCGTTTGAATCGAGATGGAACTCCTTTTTTACCAGGTGTGGATGCGCCTCATGTTTACGTGCGCGCTTGGGCGCTAGGTTGCTTCCATAGTCCTATCAGTACCCGAACCTTTCGGAGTGCGCTGACCGCGTCGGTGGACAGCTGCGTGGAGATAAAGAGTGCCCCTTCAATGGTGTAACCAAATCTGGCAGAGTTTGGAAGAAGGTGCCGGAAAGCGATGCTCGGAGTGTGCCAGGCAACGTTACATGGTGTAATTGTATCTCACACACGGAGCCACCACACACAAATCTTGACGCTGTGTTGTCGCGTGCCCCAAGGTTCCAGGCGAGATCAAAAGATCAAGAGATCTTAGAGGAGGGAGGTGGAGCTGGACCTTCAAGTTAGCCCAGAAGAGATCATGAGTAGGGAGGTGGAGCTGGGCTGCGAAAGTTGGACTTCTTTCGCTTCGAGTTGTTCAATTTGTTCGTCAACAGCAGTGCAACGGAATTGTCTTTGTGACTCTGCCCAAGCACAGCAGTTGAAACAGCAACTTGCAGTGCACAAGTCGCTGGGCAATGGCGAGGGGCACCGCCTTAACACTTCCATTGTTCTGGCGGCGGTCCACGGTCTCTCCAGTCTTTTTCGGGCACTATCCACGGTCGAGCCTTCACTCTTTCGTCCCCTTCCCCCCCCCCCCCCTGTCCCCGTCCCTATAGCCATCTCGCTTCCGTTGACGAAAAGCAAAATGTTCCGTCGCGTGCCTTGCGGCTGTGGCGTACGCGTCCCCAGTAACTGCGACGGTCTTCAGCTGTCGTGCGCTCGAACTCGCCATGTTGTCTGCAGGACACGTCACTGTCAACGCCCTAGTCTCGGCTGTACAATTTCACGCCACGATCCACCAAGATGAGTTCAGTTTAGCTATCAAAACAGTATAGATCTGTATTAAGTCAAGAAGCGATCGATGCTAGTTTATCAGAAGAGTACTATTTCAGACCCAGAACACGCAAAAGGTTATTACGGAGAACGGGTATTTTAATCAGACAATATAAAACCTTCGAACATTTTCAGGGTTACCCCCCCCCCCCCCCCCCCCTTCCTCTTGTTTGAAGCAAGGAACGGATACCCACCCCCACCACCACCACCACCCAAAAAAAAAAACACACACCAACAAACAAACAAAAAGAAAAAGAGGAATGGAATTCGACCTACTTATACTAAAAGTGGTAATGCGGTAATAGTTCTTTTTCCATTTGTTTGTTTCATGTTATTTCAGAACGTTGGCAGTCACATTACTTTCAGATCACCCCCCCCCCCCACCCCCCGCCTTACGTAAATAATTTTAAATAATTTTCTAATTTTGTAAGACGTTTTATACAAACTTCTGTTTTGTTTGTTTGTTGTTGTTGTTGGGTTGTTGTTGTTGTTGTTGTTGTTTTTGGGGGGGCGGACCGGGGGTGGGGGGGGGGGGGGTCATCATTCTCAGCTAACTGTGTCGTCTAGCTGTCTCTTTTGTGTCTGTGTCGATGCGAAGGAGAAAACATGACTACAAATGCATTCAACATAGGACCAATTCCTAAGGTTTTACGCATTCGGCTGCTCAGGGTGCACGGCAGCTAAGTTTGAACAGCTCCATTAGAACATGAACCTTATTTGTGAAAATAAAGGAAATCGATTTAACGATTCGTCTTTTTTCTCAAAATATATATGGTGCCTAACGTCCACAGAAACCATAAGGCTTATTAAGGACGGGGAGATGGGGGTGGGGGGCGGGGGATACCTATCGCTACACTGTCACCACCGGAATGACTCCTCATTAAGACGGGCAGCAAAGAGAGCCATTTTAATATTTCATTAATTGTGAGGGACAAAGTCAGAAGACTGTGTCTACAAACCACAGCCTTCTAGAAGAGAAAGGAGAGCCGAAGCGGAATCGAGCAGGGTCCTCCTGCTTACCAGCCTAACGCCTTACCGCTAGGCCAAACCGGCTCACTCCCCCCCCCCCCCCCCTCAAAAACCATATATATGTTTTCATGGCGTTGCACACTAATAACTCTGTTCGCACAGAAAGACGAACGTTTGAGTCTGAAAGCCCACCTTTTCCGTTGATTGTTATAAGAAACTGATGGGTACGCCACCACAGACGTGATGTTATTAACTACCAACAAGAGCAATACACCCTACCTTCATGTGATTTCTTCACGCCAGGAGAGCAGACGAGGCTACCTCAAAAGAAGCGAGCGAGGTGTGAACAGCAAGCGAAGTTTCTGCTAGCAAATTTATCGGATTTCGCGTCTCAGTCAGCGAAGCGAGATCTGTTTGGCGTGTGTTGTCACAATCAAGGATGCAAAGGAAAAGACTTGCGAAGGGCGCATTCGCTCATCGAGATCGGATCGGTTAGTTTCATTTCAGTTCGATTGCTTTTTGTTTGTTTGTTTGTTTTGCGTTTGTTTTATTGTTGTCTTTCTTGTGTGTTGTTTTTTCACACACAACTCCCCCCCCCCCAACACACACACACACACACACACACACACGCACGCACGCACGCACGCACGCACGCACACACACATACAGGAAGAAAAAACAACAACAAAAAAACCCGAGGAAAACAAAACAAAACAACAACAACATAAAACACACGATAGAAAACAGGTACGAAACACGGATGGGTAGTGTCCTAAACAAGATTCAAACACATAAACGGTTGAAAGGATCACTAATTTAATATGACGATAAAAAATATGTTCCAATTTTCAGGGTAAGCGACAAAACCACAGTTAAACGGTAATAAGTGAAAATGTACTTATCCGGCTATGGATGCGGTGTGTTCAATGCTTGGGGGGATCGAACACACCGCAACCGCAACCAACGGATAAGTTCCTGCACGTGCTCATTTGTCGCCGTTGAACTGTTGTTTAACTTGAGTTTTATCGCTTTAAAAAGTGTCTTACACCGAAAATCCGAACATGTTGTGTATCGCCGTATTAAATTAGCGTTCCTTTGAACAGTTTTAGTGTTTGGATCTCGTCTTTTGTGTTGTTATTGTGTGTGTTTTTTGTTTTGTTTTTGGTGTGTGTGTGTGTGTCTCTTTTTTGTTTTGTTTTTTGTTTTGTTTGTTGGTGTTTTTCGTTTGTTTAAATATTTGCATAGCATGCAACCGAGTAACCAGCAGTTTCAAAAGACTTTGTTCAACATGTAAAAGAGTCAGGCTACTTATTTTGTTTTTGTTCTTAATATCCGGCCCATTCTATATCGAAGTAGGAAAACCAGTTTCGTAAGTGATGATTAGCGTGGTCGGACGAAAGATAAACAAACGTCGTCATGTCTCAAAGCTGGTCTGTGGCTTATACCGGGACCTTTCTGATGCTATTCCCTACGGGGACCTGAGCAAACACACACACACACACACACACACACACACACACACACACACACACACACACACACACACACACACACACACACACACACACACACACACACACACACACACACACACACACACACTATTATATGTAGGCTATTAATATTCAGGTTCCATAAAATAAAATAAAATGTACAGTACAAGGTTTCGCTATTTGTCACCATCCCCTTTTTTAATTTTTTTTATCGCATTTAGTACTCTTTAGATTTGTTTGCATGCACCCATGTCCGCCATCCCCCTCAAAACTCCGGCTTAATACCTTTGTATAGGCTATATATTGCACTGTGTCACCCCTATCCCTCTGCCGTCGAAGACGCCTCTCCTTCTGGTCCATTTCCTCAGGCGCTGCCAGGTAAGGTGATGAGCGTGGAAACCAAAAGCATCACCAAGCTTCCTGTCAGACCCGCAGCTCTTGAGGATTTGTCTGCGTAAATCAGCATTGTTCAATGCAACCAAGCAGGCAACAACCGACAGTCAATATAATAAAAACAACAAAGAGAGTAAGTAAGTAAGTAAGTAACTTGATTTTTTACAACCAAAGAGAAGAATATTTGACAGATTTCTCAACGGTTAGACACGGCAATAAATCAAAATATCAACACAAATCGGCGGACACAACTGAGCGCAAATGCATAGAACAGAAAGAAAAGAAAAGAAACAGCAATAGCAACAGTAAGAAACAAACAAACAAACACAAACAAAACAAAAAAATCTACTTATTTCCAAAACAAAACAAACACCCCCAACAAACACCCCCCGCACCCCCCCCCCCCCCCCACACACACACACACACACACACACACACACACACACACACACACACACACACACACACACACACATACACCCACCCCAACACACAGAAATAGTAAAAGCAAGGAAAGGGAGACCATAAAAAAAGCAAAAAAATAAAATAAAGAGACATAATTTGTTTTTGTTTTGATTTACATTTTTTGCAGTGAGTCAAAGACTAAAAAAGCAAAACTCGTGTCAACGCTGAAAATACGTCAGTTTTATCTGTTGCATAATACCCAGTGTCAAAAACTGCATTATATGTACGATTTGGTCCATTTATTTAACAACCATGCCAGATCGGATAAGAATTAACTTTCTAATGAATACTCTGCATTGTGTAAGCCATTTACTAGCATTTTCTGAGGTCGGACACTTTATCTGCTGATTCAGTCCGAACACAGATGCAATCTGCATTGTCAGTATTCCATTTAGCGTTGTAGCAAGCATGATCTTTGGGGCAAGGGGCAGGTCCGCATTCTGTCCCTGCAAACAAACAGAATGAAACCGATGGAGCATACCATTACTTCCATTGATACTGGGAGAAGCTTCCAGATGAGAGCCCTTATAGATGAACAGATAATATTCCCCTTTTTCGGTGTTTTTAGTTTTTTAGTTTTGTTTTGTTTCTTGCAGTGAGTCAAAGACTAAAAAACCAAAACTCGTGTCAACGCTGGAAATATGTCAGTTTTATCTGTTGCATAATACCCATTGTCAAAAACTGCATTATATGTACGATTTGGTCCATGTATTTAACAACCATGCCAGATCGGATAAGAATTAACTTGCTAATGAATACTCTGCATTGTGTAAGCCACTTACTGCATTTTCTGAAGTCGGACACTTTATCTGCTGATTCAGTCCGAACACAGATGCAATCTGCATTGTCAGTATCCCACTTAGCGTTGTAGCAAACATGACCTTTGGGGCACGGGGCAGCTCCGCATTTTGTCTCTGCTAATAATACCTTTTTCTTTTTCTTTTTACACGTCATGTAGACCATCAACCGTGACAGAATAATCAGCTCGATGATATGAAATTATGCATTATTATTATCAAAAGAAGAAGCAGAAAACTAAGCCTACCGGGGAGTGCTTCTCTTGCCGGATTGGCAGAAGACCTGAAAAGAATACTGCAAGGAGTTTTCTTTCTCCCTCTTCAATTTACACTACAGCCATGAATAATTTCTTGCGATATCATTGCATGTTATTATTCCATTTTGTTTTGTTTTAGTTAAATCTATTTCATCTCATTCATTCTAGTAAGCATGGTGCTTAACGTCCACAGAAACAATAAGGCTTATTAGGGACGGGGAGAAGGGGGTAAGGGGGTATGGAGGCGAGGGGGAGAGGGAGATTATATACCTATCGCTACACTGTCACCACCAGAATGACTTATGCATTAAGGTGGGCAGTGTCGAGAGCCATTTTAAGGTTTCATAACTGTGAGGGACAAAGTCACAAGATAGTGTCCACAGACCACAACTTGTGAAGAGAAAGGAGAGCAGGCGCAGATTCGAACCCAGGTCCCTCTGCTTACCAGCCTAACGCCTTAGCGCTAGGCCAAACCGGCTCACCCTTCTTCTTCTTCCCTTAATGACCATGGGCCACAAAGCTGGCCATTACTATCATTTTAGGGTACTCCACAGAGTTAATAGGGATACAGGCAGAAGGAAGAGAAGAAGAAAAGAAAAAAGACCCCCCCCCCAAAAAAAGACTTTTGGAATTTATTGGTAGGGTAAGAAATATATATAAATATCTTTAAGCTTTTGTGTTTCGCTCGCTATACGAATGGATATATACTTATTTGAAAGAGAATGAGGCCTTGAGTGCTTTGTGTAGAATCAACAGTACTGCTGACGCTGTCGGCGTATCGCACTTTAGTTACTTATAGTGCGCATCAAGATCAAGATCAAACTCACGTCCTTTTACGGCTGCCAGTGGCAAGACTACTAGGGCCAGAAGCACAGTCATCCGCAGGTGAAACATCTCCATTGTTCGAGGAAAAGACCCAACTGGCGCTATGTTTGGATCTTCACTGGCTCTGCTTTTACTGGGCAATCAGCGCTTTCTCTGCCATCACCGTTCTTCGTCTTCTTCTTCTTCTTCTTCTTCAAAGAAGATCAAGCTGAAGGCTGGATTCTGGTTGGTGTAAACCTATTTGAAGTTGACGTCATTATTGCCCCACATGCGTCATCTGTGTGTCATGAATCGCCAGTAACGTGGGAGTCCCATGGAGACCGAACTGAGTCAAAGATTTCCTTCGACAAGCGCGCCTGTTGTCGAAGTACTCCATGACTGTACCAGCATGCCATGGTTAAAAAATTAAAAATAAATACAATGCGATTGCCGGATTTACGGTGCCCATAGCAACAGGCTCATGGAGGAAGGGTCATTCCTTCTTCTTCTTCTTCCTGTGAAGCGACCACAATCATCATGCTGATTTTTTTGTCATTTTATGGAGGGTCAGCAGCGCAATTGTTTGTTAATAAATTGTTTTAGATTACTGCAGTCTGGAGGCCCTTGGCAAAAATGTGTCGATGGTCTTGGCCTCAGTGACTTCCAGGGGCAGGTCATTCCAGTCTGTGATGGTTCTCCCAAACGTTGTCGCAACAAGAGAAAATGGTTTAGATCGAATGGCGTGGTCGGCCGCAGGAACAGCTGAACGTAAACAGGGTCAATTTCAGCAGTCATCGCTACGTTTGTGTGAAGGTCAGCGCTTTGATATGTCCGTACTTTCTTTTAGTGTGTGCATGTGGTGTTTTCTTGCAGTAAGGTGATTGTGTGAGGGTGCATGGTACAAAAATAAGTTGCTGTACACTCATGGTTGCAGTAGGTGTGCGATCTACTGTATGATCACAGAGCCCACTGCACTAGTGTAGAGATCTATGGTGGAAAAGGAGCAAAAACTTTGCAAACTGACGGCTCCTAATATTGCAGTTGTTTATAACTGTGCTAGTAAAAATAATGTGCATACTGATTAGATCTAAACAGAGAAAATGTTCAAATTACTTTTAGGACAAAACACAACACACGAATTTCCCCCTTAATCAAGCTACAAAACGACACCTACACAACAATTAAACGGTGAAAAACGACGAAAAATGAGATGGAGAGCTAATCTACTCAGTGCTTGGAAGAATGTTGGCATGACAACCATTTTGAAGCAATTTGTCCTAATCACATTTGTTTTTGTTTTTGTTGTTGTTGTTTGTTTGTTGTTGGTTTTTTTGTGTTTTTTTTTTTTTTTTTGGGGGGGGGGGGGGGGGGGGGAACTAGCTACATTTTGAAGCAATTCATCCCATTCACAGATAACCGGAAATAAAACCGCGAATAACTTAAGGAAAACAGTTTCAGGATCATAAAAACCATGTACAATTTTGACAGTTTCAGTGATATCACTTAGAACTCTTTATTTTTATTTTTTTAAATAAGAACTGTCTTCTTGTGTAATTTGAAAGTGTGTCCTCTAGCAGACTCATTCAGCTTGAACAAGGAACAAACAGTTTGAGGATCATAAAAACCATGTATAATTTTGAAAGTGTCAGTAATATCACCACTTGCTCTTCTGCATTCCAGGTTTGGTGATTTTAGTAATCTTTGTTTATACTCCAGGTTTTTTATGCCTGTACTACGTTTGGCAAAAGTATCCAGACCCTATACAATCATGCCTTCCATCCTCTACTGATGCTGTCAGCGTGCCATTTTAAGACCCACATGACTTCCCCCTGGTGGGACTGTAAAAGTTATTCACGGTTTTATTGCCTCTTATCTGTAATTAGGGCGAATTGTTTCAACATTTAAATCGCAACGACAGAAATGAGAACACACACTCTGTTTTACAAATGCAGAAATAAAATAATCTTGAACGATGTTACTACGACAAACAAACAGCAAATGGCGGAGTCTCGAGTCGCACGTTTATATAAACTGCCCGACAACATGCAGAACATTATAACCGAATGGCACCACTCTTCGACAGCGGCAGAGAGCGGAACTTTTTATTACGTGCCAATACGCTAGTGATGTCAAACTGTTTCAGGCTGCTGAGCAGATATCCGAGGTTTACGGACAGATCAAAGCGCTGACCTTCACACAAACGTAGCGATGACTGCTGTAATCGACCCCTGCTATTAAATGTTACTCACAATCCCACATCACTCAAAAAATGTCTGCTCCCATACACTTTTGGGTTTAAACAAAATTTATTTCATATATAATAATATATATATTTGTTTTAATGGGTAGTCTTTAATTTTGTGTTTATTCACCCATGTCCGCCAAAGCCTCAAAATTCCACCTTATCTGATTTTGTTTTATGTTTTGCTTTGTTTTTTAACACTCTTCCACCCCCTAAACCCCTTCCGTTCCACCGCAGAATGCCTCTCTCTTCTGGTCCATGTCCTCAGGCGATGGCAGTCATGGTAATGAGCATGAATACCAGCGACACCTGAAATCTTCCTTTCAGACCTCCAGCTCCTGATGATTTTCCCAGGGAAAGGGGAACTGGAAATGAATCAGACATGATCCACATTGTTTAATGCCACCAAGAAGCCAACAACCGTCCAATCAACAAATCAGCCTATTGATCAATCGGCCAATCAGTCACTCATTCAACGATTAATGTCAGCCCAGTAACCTCTAATGTTGAACTTGGTCAAACCGGACCATTTGGAGATGGCGGTTGGTCAATAATTACTGACGCCATCCTTTGGGTAAGAAGCTAACACTCTCTAGTCTTATTTAAACGCTTATGCGCTGTCACGATTCCTTTTGTCACCAAATGGATCAAGTTAGTCGTAGATATCCAAATAACTGGACTGTTTCAGGGTCCATTGGGCCTCTTGGAATGATCCCCACTTCTGTCTTACCCCCAAGGGGTGCTACTCCCTAATAATCGACGAAGCCCCCGGTTTCTTGGGGACCATTTACATTAGCGAAAATATCCAGACTCAGCGCGGAATAATGCGTTTACAGTTGACTTGATTCGGCTCGGCTATGGAGTAAGGCTGATACTGCACGCCAGCTTCAAATGGTCTCAGAGAACCAGTGAGGAGACTACGAATGGCATGTGCAGAGTGGTCTATGTGGAAGTGGTCATTTTCAAGTCATCCTAACCAGCGGTGCAAGTGAGGAAAACCTTCTGCCAGATACGTGGAACTTTAGTGGGGTTGACCGGCCAACCTTTTGTGCTTTGTGCCAATCACAAATCAGAAATGAAACAATTATATGACTTCTGAAGATTCTACAACAAAATTTATTGGTATCCTGAAACCGCTATGGAAGCCATCCCAAGAACATGCGTTCTTACAATAACTTCCCAAAGGTTCCCCGGTTTAATAACAATTGTCAAAAAGCCTTCACAGAATGGATTGTTTTTTTGTTTTTAAATTCTTTTACGAAATGTCTTTCGAGATAGATGAATAATTGATTTTCAACGAAGTCAGCCATGACGGTCACATCAGGGCGAAACGCATCTGGTTAAAACACAATACATGCACCCCAAAAATTACAATAAAAAAAAAATCCATATCTTAAGACTAGCACATTGTCAATTAAAAACAGCGTCCGCGATACCCCACTCCGGTCCAAAAGGTGGAATGCTCTTGTCCTCAACGACGTAATCAACAATCATACCAAATGTCATCTTACTGGAATGAGAACAGTATACAATGATGATAGTAAATATTTATCTGCGCCTCTCCTCAGTGAGCGCAAAGCAGTGACTTACATTAAAAATACAAATACATTAGATGAATATTATTTCCGTTTCTGCCCCCCCCCCCTCCAAGAGAGAGGGGGGGGGGGGGTCATAACGGTTCATGTCAGGACAATGATTGTGTCAATTTTATGAGTCGCACAGACGCAATTTTCAAAAACTGCATTATAATTGTGCTTAACTATACATGGTTTGAACTCGACTGGAAAAAAACTAACTGGCTAATAAATACCTAGGACATAGCATTGTGAACAACACATACCGCATTTTTCGACTTCCTGCTGAAGATCCGATACTACGTCATCGTGCATGCACATACATTTCAAAGTGCCAGGTGAACCTTTGGTTTTGTAGCAAGCGTTTTTAGCGGGGCAGTGGGTGTTCTTACCATCAGGACATGTTACGTCGGCTAACAAACAGAATCAAACAGATAGAGTATTATTACTTCCTAGAACTACGTAGAATAGGACAACTTAGGGGGCCCTATCTGTTGAGGCGACGGAGAAGCTGGTTTCGTCCTTCGTTGTGTAAAGGCTTGACAACTGCTGCTGTCTGCTGGCGGGAATCCCTGGAAACAGGCTGGATCGCCTGGAGAGAGATTCCAGGCTATTATTTCATCAGAGAAATTAAATAAATTACGTGGTTAAACATATACTACATCACAATAGACCACACATAATATTGCATATTTTTAAAACTGTAGGAACGATTGTTCAAAATACACGTAATATAAAAAGGTACATATAATGCAAACTCGTAAGACTAAGAGTAAAACACAGTGCTGCTCGTCTTGTCCTTGGCCTGCGTGGGCATGCAGGACCATGCAAAACCTCCGCTCAGGTCTCTCCACTGGTTCCCAATCCGAGCTCGGATTGAATGCGAGATTCGTCTGTTCCTGCCTGCTTGTCTGATCTCGCTGTCTGTCAACTCTCCCGTTGTCTGCGTTCCACAGACACTGGTCTCGTGATAGTTGCGCAGCTAAGTTGCACCTAAATACAGAAATTGTTTCCTTCATGTGAGAAGCTTCGATTTTTTTGTGACTATGGTAATCGATTGTTTACAAGTAATCTGTAATAAACGGCTATAGACCCAGGTCGATGTATCTAAAGATGAGACCCAGATCGATGTATTTAAAGATGAAGCCGTTTTATTTTTCACATCGAAGCAGACGAAACTACGCATCCTGTCATGCCGCTCAAGATCTTCGCGGTATACAAAACATTTCTTGTCGTTGTCTCGTAAATGAGATCATGTTTTACCCCTTCTCAGAACTAGGCACAAAATGGCATTCCTTAAACATTCATAGGACGGGAAATCGAGTAGAAAGCGACTCATATGGCCTATTCTTCGGATGTTCTTCGGGTCGGCTCACACACGCACTCAGACTCAGAGACATATACAGAAGTAGCGACATATTTGGCAGAAATACGCACTATTTATCTGTCAAAAATACTCATTCACACAACAATGGCATAGTTCATCTAAAGGTGGTGTTCGACTGTATACATACTGCCGAACCAGGATTATACATGTATGCTATCCGTGTGTTTTCACAGATTTCAACATCACCAGCGCCGTACACTACTTTGTAAACAATCCATTCCAGAACCATACCCCGAAAATTAAGAACCGTTTACCACATGATTCCGTACTTCAACCATCTGAGGCAGCGTTTGCCCAAAGATGACGTCACGCAGATCAACATCATTGACAAGCGTTGCAGAAGATAGGTTAATGTGTTCTAGCTGTTTTGATTTGTTCGAAGCGATCTAGCTGATTGAGAAGGCTGCTAGCGGCAGAAAAATGCACTCTTCGCTAGATTTGGGGGCGAGGGGGGGGGGGGGGGGGGGGAATAAATAAATGGCTGATATTCTGGTAAGATTAATCTTCCACGCGATCGCACAAACACGTTCAAGCTCTTTAGGCCTCTTATTTCGCCAACATCGCACCTGTGAAACGACTCATCGGGAACAGCCTTCCCGAAGCTGTTGTGACAGCTCCATCTCTTTGAGTCCAGAGTTCGGAGATACCTATGATAAATCAAGAACAGTAACGCCTCTTCTTCTTATGTTTATTTCGCTTTGGTTTGCCTGCAATATTCAAAGTTGGGGTTTTGAGAGGCCAGGGTTGTGCCTGTCGGTGTCCAGCCCCGGGGAGCACTTTGCTTGCCGGATTGGCCTAGTCTGAGACCTGAAACGAATACTGCAGTTTTTTTCTTTCTTTTCTCTATCTTCAGTTTACCCTACAGCAAGGAATAAGCTCTGTGATATGTGATTTTATTTCAGTTTATTCATCTCATTCATTCTCCCAGTACATTTCCTTTATGTCCTCAGTGCACACACACCTATATATAACGAAGATTGTCGATTGCAGAAAAGAAGAAAAACAGAAGTTCTGTTGGGAGCTCAGTGGCTAGAGCGCCGGACTCGTGATCGAAAAGTCGCGGGTTTGAGTCCTGGCAGAAGCGGAGGGAGAATTTTCTTCTCCAGGGTCAACATTCTGTGCTGCCCCATACTTCGGTATCCGTTCCACTCTCCTGTTACCTCAGTAGCACGTAAAAAATCATTCTGCTAAAAATGCAGGTGGCAGGTTACAGCTGAATACGCATGCACTCTACGGATGTAGCCTCGCATGAAGTGACGTAATATGGCGCATGGTTATATGGTGTACACAGAACACGCCGAGATGGCAGCAGTTTCGTGTGGCACCAGCCATATAAGAACCAAACAGCGCTGTACACTTGGGTAGATATTGAAAGCGCGCTGTGAAAAGATGCAGTCTCTCGTACGCGCAGCGAGTCTGCTGGAGAGCGGAGAACAGCGCTATATAAAATCGATCAGTAACATGTTTCGGCAGGCGATACCACGGCGTGGTTTGTGTAGAATCAGAGATACTTTGAAGACGAGATCTGTCACTGCTTCTTGGAGCTGCTTACTTTGACCACACGAAACCGTGTTGCAAACTTCTGCGACAAACATCCAAAATCGAAAAGTTGCAGACTACTTTTCTGATGGTGTTGTTGTTTTAGGGCCAAGCGCTTAAACACTACACCGTAGAATGTAAAGATAATAGTACCATGTAAAAGATGAGAAAATTTCCTATCAGATGCATATCTTTGTATGTTACATTTGCTTTTATTTTAAGCACACTGCTCAGTGATGCATACCGGCGTGACGGCGTCGTGAAATTTCAAACTCGACCCCAAAAGGTACATACTTCTGCAACTTTTTGTCGTCACTTGCTTCAGAAACTGGATTACTGCTAAATAACTAGGGCACTGAAAATTAAGCGAATGGTACCACCTGAAAGATGAAAGATGTTTCTATGTTTCATATCTGGTTCAGATTATTGTGTCTGTAATCTAACCACACCGCACCGTGTTGCAAACGTCTGCGACAAACAGCCAGTTTGGGAAGTTGCAAAGTTCTCAACAGCGGGTACCGTCATGAATTGTCCAACTGGTGAATATATACAACACCAAAGTAAAAAATGAACCATACCATTTAAAAGAGAGATTAATTTCCTATCAGTTTTCATTTGCGTGTTGTTTTACCATACCTTTCCGTGTCGCATAGTTTTACAAGACGTGCGATTTGTCCACCAATGTCGAAATGTCTGCCTCGAATTTCTTCGTCGCATACCTCAGGAAATAGGCTGGCATTAAATAACAGCTGCACATAAAAATATAATAATGAAAACAGATGAAAGATGGAAAGTTAATCTATTCCCTGCATATCCACGTTGATTTATTTACCGTTCGGTTTCATCCCACCAGACCGTGTTGCATAGATCTGCGACAAGTTGCAAAGTTCTGCGATCGTTTGAACCCAACCCTTAAAACTTAATGCAACTTGGAACTGACACACCAAATCTACTACCAATATTAATCAGTTGATCGCATTTTTGTGATAATGCTGTTGTCTATTCAGCCTGTTTGATTTGTTGATACTGTGTATTGCGCTGGTCACAGCTGCATCAGAAATAATATCGTAAACGTACATGCGCCTACATTGGCAGATTATACTTTTTTTCGTTGTCAAGTCAGCACATCGAGTCTACTAAATCTTACTTAGTCGAGCCTGTAATCATACAGGAGAAACTGTCTAGATCTAATGGCTAGATCTAATGCAAAACTGAACGTAGTAAAACATTGTTGACACAGAGGCTTGCCCGCCTAACGACACACCCAGCGGCTACTATTCTACATCGACATACTTGTAATTAATGTGTTTTATTCTACCACCATGGCTATGTATGGGCACCTATCTTATCCACACACATCAATGATACGTGATCTACCTTTCTCGTCGATGAAACAAATTGAAATAACGTATTATTCTTTCCTAATGATTGGATAGGAAACCACAAATCTATTGAACTATCTACCTACAGACCCCTATGATTGGCCGTGGCGCACCTGCTCAGATGGCCATATCGTAGTTGCTCAGAAACCAAATCGTTCAATAACGTGTAATAGTCGTTCGACGCGTCTACCTGTATGGTTTCCAGACCGACAAAGTTGCCCGTACATTAAATACAACTGTGCACCACATGCATGCCCATTCAAGCTATTGTCTCCTAAACCACAGACCTACCCATCAGTTAATATGCCAAAAATAAATAACGAGCTAACCGCATGCCTGTACACTCAGGTGATAGTCACAATACTGCCGGTTTATCCACACAAGCATTTTCTTGCTATTCTTCACGGCTCACTGCAAACGTGTCGACACAGTTATGACTCTCCCTACCCACAAATATCTCAGCTGTCCACATACATATCCACTAAGGTAAATAGTTTCTCTAGACTAGGATGTGAGTGTAGAGGTAGATCTTCGTGGTTAACCGGAAAGAAAGGATCAAGATCAACATGATCGGTAGGTATATAGACGGGTCTGTAGGTGGACAGGTAAGTTTACATATCAAGTTCGACGAAAATCATGAATTGAATATGTAGCTTTATGAACGGATAGACCCGTGTACGGCGACAAGTAGGTGAACGAACATCAGGTTGGCTTACGTTGTTAGCTGTAAAATAAGCATGGACATACTAAGGTAAATTATATGTAAAACATTAGGTGAGTGGATAGGTAGATCTTTGCGAATACCTGAAATGAAAGCATCAAAATGAAAGGTAGGGTTTTGAACAGGTACATCTATGAGCCAGGTAGCTGAGTCTTCTTGGTCATTGACCTTGATATAACCGTCCTCATTGACTGGGCGTAAAAAACGTACCTTCGTGGTTAGCAGGAAGAAACAGCACCAAGATGAATAGGTAGATTTATTCTCGGGTGGGTCTGGGTAGATTTATTTTCGGGTGGGTCTGGGTAGATTTATTTTCGAGTGGGTCTGTGGGTACGTAGACCAGTAGATGAGTCGACAGACAAGTGTGCATGTTAAGCCGGAAAGAAAATAATGTACTGAACAGGTGGGTTAATAAATGCGTAGATCCGTGGATATGTAGAGCAAGAGTTGAGTAGGCAGGTGAATATTAGCGGTTAGTTAAAATTAAAATATCAAAATGAACGGGTAAGTTGAAGAGCCGGTGCATCTATGGCCACGTAAAGGAGTAGTTTATAGGTAGGTCTTCGAGGCTAGCCGGAAGGAAAGCATCATGGTAAAGAGGTAGATTTATTTCCGAGTAAATCTGTATATATGTAGAACAGTAGTTGGCGGGACGGGTAGATCGTGGAGGTAAGTAAGTAAGTTGGTGTTTTACGCCCAGTCAACCGGCGCGGTTATATCAGGGCGATACACATCTCATATTGTAGATTTAATTTTTAATAATATGTATGTCTTAAAATGGTCTATATACAGTTTTAAAACCATGCTTAAAAGGTGAAAACACAAACATAACTAAAAACGATCTCAAATTTAAAAAAATCCAAAAATATTAATTTCTTTCAAAAAGTTAAAAAATATTTTCAGGTGAAATATCCTTAAACAACATGCGCAGTGATTTAGCTGTAAAGTGGCTCTCTCTTATTTCAATAAAATCCGAACAAGTAAGTAAAATATGTTCTATGGTTAAAAGTTTATCACATCCGATGCACATTGGCGGTTCCTCACCCTTCAATAAAAAGGAATGAATAAGAAAAGATTGGCCAATGTGCAATTGGGCCATCACAGTTTCTTCTTTTCTGTTTTTCCGAGGATAAGATATACATTCTTTTAATACTGGGAATATCTTATATAATTTATTTTCCGGGAACTCAGCCCACTCAGACTGCCATAGTTCTAATATATATTTATTTGTGCGTGGTTTTAGGTCTGAGAATCGGATGAACTCAACCGAGATGTCTCCATCAAGGGCATCCTTAGCTGCAGAATCTGCGCCGAATTTCCCCTAATGCCACATGGCCGGGAACCAGATGAAAACAATCTCTCTCCCCTCTCTTGTCATTCTGTATATAATTCTAAAATTTGAACTAAGACTGGATGATCATATTTTAGGTTTAATATAGACTGTAACGATGAAAGGGAATCAGATAATATCAAAAATGATTTTTCTTTGGAATAATAAACATGTTTGAGAGCTAAAAGAATAGCTCTCAACTCTGCTGTATATATTGAACTGTAGTCTGGAAGCCGACATGTAAAAGGGTTTTTTAAATTCGTTTTGTGGATACAGCCGCCGCAGCAACTCCTTCCTCTGTTTTAGAACCGTGGAGGTAAATCGGAATGGATGCATAAAAACGAACGGGGAGAGTTTTTGCATGGGTGCATCTACGGACATGTAGACAGTTGAATCGGCAGGTAGGTCTTCGTGGTTATAGCCAGAAGCATCATAATTAACAGGTACATTCATTTTCGGGTGTCTGTCGGTACGCTGACCAGCAGATGAGTTGACAGATAAGTGTGCATGTAAAGCCAGGTGAAAAACACACACAAATTAAACTGTTGATTGATGAAAAGGTGAATCTGCCAATATTTAGAACAACAGGTGAGAGGACAGGTAAGTACAAACGGTTTGTCGGAATGAAATAATCGAAATGAATAGGTAGGGTAATGAACCGGTAGATCTATGGGCACAAGTAGTTGTGGTGACAGGTAGGTGTTTGTGGTTACACAGCAGAGAAGCATGAAGATAAACAGGTAAATTAATACTGATGAACGGCTATATGAGTAATTGTGGAGGTATGACGAACGAAAAAAAGGAAACAAAATAAAACAAAAAGGTATAGTAATGAACAGATACATCTGTGGACATGTAGAGCAGAGAAAGTTGACTGGTAGAACTTAGCTGTTAAATCGTGAATAAAAGTTTAAAAAGGAATAGGATTACAGTTATGAACGGGGTACAGCTCATGGCAGGATACAGAAGTAGTGTGGTATTAAGTAATCTTTGCGTTAGCGAAAACCCGAGCAAGCATGAAGACTAACAACTCCCGCAGGTAATTACTTACGTGGTAGATCTCTGTGTCGTACCTTTAGTAGAGGAGTTGAAAGGTCATCGTGCAGGTAATGCCGAAAAAAGAAGAAATAAACTGAACAGGTATACGATGAACAGGTACAAATGTGGACATGCAGCGCAGTAGAAAGAAACTTTGAGGTAGTCTTGGCAGTTAATCTGAATTAAATATATGAAAAGAAACAGGTAGTGTCATGACCGGACAAATCCGAGGAGGTAGGACACAGTAAGTTATGGTGACAGGTGGGTTTTTGTGGTAAGACGAAAGAGAAGCATGAAGATAAAAAGGTGAACAGGGTGTTGTAGCGCAACAAAAACGATGACTGGTAGATCTTAGCGGTTAATCAGAATTAAAGTATGAAAATGAACAAGTAGGGTCATGAACTGGTACATGTATGGGTAGGTACAGGAGTAGTTGTGATTACAGGTAGGTCTTTGTGGTTAGACGAATGAGAAGCATGAAGATAAACAGACAAACAGAGTCTTGTAGCGCAGTAGAAACGTTGACGGGTAGATCTCAGCGGTTTATCTGAATTAAAGTATGAAAATGAACAGGTAGCTCATGAACGGGTAAATATATGGAGAGGTACACGAGTACATGTGGTAGCAGGTAGGTCTTTGTGGTTAGACGAATGAGAAGCATGAAGATAAACAGATAAACAGAGTCTTGTAGCGCAGTACAAACGTTGATGGGTAGATCTTATCGGTTAATTTGAATTAAGGTATGAAAATGACCAGGTAGGGTCATGAAAGGGTACATCTATGGGCAGGTACACAAGTAGTTGTGGTGACAGGTAAGTCTTTGTTGTTAGACAAAGGAGAAGTATGAAGATAAACAGGTAAATATATTTCCGGGGAAATCTGTGTGTACGTACCCTAGCAGATGAACGGAAAGGTAACCGTTCATGTTATGCCGAAAACGAAGAAATACTGAACAGGTATACTGATAAACGGATATGTCTGTGGACATGTAGAGCAGCAGAAACGTTGACGGGTAGATCTTTGCTGTTAATCGGATAGAATAAAAATATGAAAATGAACAGGCAGGGTCATGATCGGGTACATTTAAGGGCAAGTACACAAGTAGTTGTGGTGTCAGGTAGGTGTATGTTCTTAGGCAAAGGAGAAGCATGAGGATCTGTGTGTACATACCTCAGTGGATGAGTTGAGAGGTCATTGTGCATGTTATGCCCAAAAGGAAGAAATAAGCTGAACAATTATACTGATGAACAGGTACATTTGTGTACATGTAGAGCAGTAGAAACGTTGACGGGTAGATCTCAGCGGTTAATCGGAATGAAAGTATGAAAATGAACAGGTAGGGTCATGAACGGATACATCTATGGGCAGATACTCAAGTAGTTGTGGAGACGGGTGGGTCTTTGTCTTTAGACGAAAGAGAAGATTGAGGGTAAACAGGTAAATTTATTTTCGGGTGGATCTGTGTAGGCACCCCAGTAGATGAGTTGACAAGCCGTAGTGCAGGTAAGGCTCCGCAAAAGAACAGAAGACCCCCCCCCGCTACTCAACCAAAATGAACAGGGATAGGGATGCAACATGTTACATCTTCCGTGGACATGTAGAAACAGCTAGAAACGTTGACGCTGTAAATCTTAACTGTTATCAGGATGAAAGTATGAAAATGAACACGTAGGTTCATGAACGGGTACATCTATGGGCAGGTAGACAAGTAGTTGTGGTGACAGGTAGGTCTTAGGTAGACGAAAGAGAAGCATGAGGGTAAACCAGGATAAATTTATTGCGGGGTGGATCGGAGTAGTACCCCTAGATGAGAGGAAAGGTCATTGTGCAGGTATTCCGTACAAACAGAAAGACAGAAAATAAACTGAACAGGTATAATGATGAACAGGTACATCTGGGAGAACATGTTGTAGAAAAGTAGAAAGGTTGACGGGAGATCTTAACGGTTTAATCTGAATGCAAAGTAATAAACATAACAGGTAGGGTCATGAACGGGCACATCTAGGGCATGTACACCAAGTAGTTGTGGGACAGTAGGTCTTGTGGTTAGACGAAAGAGAAGCATGAAAATAATCAGGTAGATTTATTTTCGTGTACATCTTTGTGTATGTAGCCCAGTAGATGAGCTGAAAGGTAATTGTGCATGAAGTTACGCGAAAACCATAATTTCACTCTGTGAAGCTACCGTTCGAACAGGCATATACCCCCCCCCCCCCTCCCCCCCCCCCCCCCCCCCCCCCCCGCCCCCCCACCCCCGTCCCTCACTACCTCCATACCTCCCCCCCCCACCCCCCCCTCCCCCCCCCCCCCCCCCCTCCCCCCCCCCCATCCCCCCCCCCCCCCCCCCCCCTCCCCCATCAACTCATCTTTTTGTCGTACGTTTGTTCTTTCAAAAAGTTGCAAAGGTATGCAACTTCTGCGATCGTGTGAACCCACCATATGACTGACTAAAAAACGACGACAACAACAACAAAAAACGAAAAATGTCAGATGTGGACCCCCGCACTGACCGAAATGAGAGAGGGGCACCCTCTCCTTCTCCCATCCAGAGAGAGGGAGAGAGAGAGAGAAATACACACACACACGCACACGCACACGCACGCACGCACGCACGCACGCACACGCACGTACGCACGCACGCACGCACACACCCGCGCACTATGACACACCACACAAACGCATACACACCGACACACAGAGTAAGACTGACTTAAAAAGAAAAGGAAAAAAAAGTCCGAAATGTCAGAGCGTTTGACGAGAGAGAGACAGACAGACAGACAGAGACAGGCAGGCAGGCAGGCAGGCAGACAGACACGCAGAGAGAGAGAGAGAGAGAGAGAGAGAGAGAGAGAGAGAGGAGAGAGAGAGGAGAGAGAGAGAGAGAGAGAACTTTATATCCCATGTAGATAAAGTTCTTGCCAGTAAAACAAAACATATTCCAGGTAGAGAGTGTATGGTTGTTTCTCAGCGCTATTAAGTACTTGCTGATCTACAACAACTGTTGTTTTTTTGTTTGTTTTGTTTTACGTGAAACATTCCCTCCCATCATGTAAAAGGCAAAGATAAAAGACAACCAGAACCGAAAACATACAGGTGTCTCATAGCTTCACTAGGTCGACATGCATAGCTGATGAGGTTCGCAGGATGCTTTAAGCGACGGCGCCAGTGATCGATCTGATCGTTAAAGGTATCTCTCTTAGTTAATTTAGAATATGCTAATGCTATTTCATAACTCGTATTGAAAATGAACAAAACCTGTATGAACAAAGACTAACGGTACTAAAATTACCAAGCCTGGAATATAGAGGTGATATCATTGAGACTTTTAAAAATTTAATACATGGTCTTTAAAATTTGCTGAAACCGCTTGTTCCTTGTTCAACCCGGAACAGACCTCTGAAACAAAAAGACACCCTTTCAAGCGACACAAGAAACAGTTTTTACCCCACACCCTAATCAATATGCAATTATTATTATTATTACTGACACGGGGGTAACAGGGTTTAAAAACAACTGGAACAACTTGCCACCCAACATTTATTAGCAGGAAACACTAAACTCCAAAAAAACCTTCTAGATAAAAAATTTGGGAAAGAAAATATAAGCACGGGGTTTAACGGGCGAAAAAAGCCGGCAGCAAAAAGAATAATGTTTAAATTAAAAATTTTTCTCCAAAAACTTTAGCAAGGGGGAAAAAACCTCGGGGCGAATTTTGGCTAAAAGAAAAAACCTGCAGCTACGACATCCCATCCTGCGGGAACACAGTAAGACAAATGTCTTCTTCCCCGGACCATACCAGACGGAAAACGGACTGCCCCAGGAGGTTGTGACAGCTGAGTCACTGGACTGTTTTAAGTCCAGGCCCCCGCCCCTAAAAACCACAACTAAAAAAAGCCCCCCCCCCCCCCCCCCCCCCCCCCCCCCCCCCCCCCCCCCCCAACACCCCCATACCCTGCCCTACCCGACGTCCTCCCCCCCACCCCTGCCCCCTTTCCCTTTTGCCTACGCTAAACTAATTACCACAACAATCACCCAAATCTCCGAAAACCTCCGTAGCGACAGAACCTTTCAAAAAAAAAAAAAATAAATGTTGGCCACTTTATGGAAGAAGAAGAAAAAAGAAAAAGAATGTCTCGGGAAAAACAAAAAACTCACTTCCATCCACAGACAAAAGTTTGAAAGACTACTATGGCCAAAAAACACAGCTTTTCTCAGGCAAAAATTTTCCTTTTCTTCAGGAAAAAAATGTCTTTGACCTGCTTTAATGGCATTCTCAGTTTGACGCTTTCCCTTTAAAGGGGTTGATGGTTTCAGCATCGAAACTGGATGACGTTGGGGGGCACAAGCCAAGTGGAATGAGGTCAGTGCTTTTACATTTTGACGTAAATTCCCCCCTGAAAAAGGGGAAAAAAATGACGGGTTAGGGGTTCTAAAAAAAGGGATCCAAACAAAAAAAAAGTTTCAAACAAATGCTTATTTATTTTAACACGGACAAAAAGTATGCAAAGGTGTGTGCCCGGGGTTAAAATAAATAAGCGTTCGTTTAAACCCTTTTTGGGGTTTTTTCCAAGAAAATTTTAAAAGGGAAATTTCCCCCTTGGGCGGCAAAAACTTCTTTTGTGCTTAGAGGGGGTTTAAAACGAACATGATCAGCTTTAAAAAGTTTTTGATGAACTTTTGCCTTTGATTTATAACGATTTTAAAAGAGGACTTTCCCAGGCAGTGTTACTAACACTGTTTTCCCTTTTTTTTAGAAAGACACCACTGATAGGATCCCGGGAAAATTCTCAGTTTTGTTTACACGTCACGTAAAAAATTATTTTGTCAATTTTATTTTTTTAACCCGGACAGTCTGTGTGAAAAAATTTCATTTTCCAAATTTTTTTCCATAAAAACCAAAAAAAATTTTAAAAGGAAAAAAAGAAAAAAGAAAAATAAATTTGTTGTTTGAAATTGCCAAGACGAAAAATGAAATGATGTCTAGCGTTCTTTCGAACTTTTTTAAGGGTGGGCCTGGTGGAAATTCGTTCAAGCAGGTACGTTTGATTCACATGGGACCTTCGCACGATTCTGTCACACTGGCTCAACCAACACAAGCTCGTTGTGGTTTTTTAGACACCTTCGACCAAAACGGAGACTAGTATAAAAACAGCTACCCTTTTGGTTTCATGAATATGAAAGAAAACATTCTATTTTTTGAGGAAGAGGGGAACAAAAATATTGGTGATGTTTACAAAACTGATAGAAGAGAAACTAGGGAAATGTATTCCCCCTATACGACGAAACAACACAAAAACAAGGAAAAAACAACGCTTTCGACAGAAAAAATTTTTTTCGTCAGGTGAAAGAAAATAGATGATAATAAAAAAAGAAGGAAGCAAAAAAGACGGAGACAAAAAGAAACTGATTTTAAAAAAAAAATATTGTTTAAAAAATGCTAAGAAAAGTATAGGTAGATTTAAAAAGACGTCCCCAAAACGACGAAAATTTGGGGGATTTTTAAGTGGACAGATCGTAGAAAAAAATGAAAAAATCAAAACAAAAAAGAATTTTTCCCAAAAGTATTTTCGGGGCCTTTTCTTTTGTACAACCCCGACTATGGTTTTTTTGCCAACGGATTTGCAAGGCCCCCAAAAATAGGACAGGGTTTTCCCAAACCCCTACTTTTAACAATCACTTGTTTGTTGTTTTGTTTGTGGACTGACCATTTTGAAGTGATTTTTACGTTTGGAAAAGTTAAAATTTTAGGGGTTGATGCGTAGTTTTAGTGCAGTTCACAAAGGTGGCAGAAGTTCCCCCAAACCCAGCGAGTGGACGAATTTTTCCCCCTGCCACCCTATGTGTTTGGCCAAAAAAAATTTTACGTCATTACGATATCAATAATTTAAAGCAAGATTATAGAAAAGGGAAGGAAGAGTCGAAGGAAAGAAGTAGTTACTGATGGCAAAAATGACAAAACTGAAAAGAATGACTAGGAATATGTATACAACAAGGGAACACGGGATGAGACATGTGTTTTGTTTTGTGTGCCGCCTTCTTTTGTGTATAATAAATACATTCTTTCATGTGCTATTACAAGGAGCAAATAGCCCACTGAACGAAAGCAACAAAGAAGTGAGAATGAAACAGTGATGTTTATATCTTCATAGTTCTTCTCCACTTTTTTAAGATAATTCAATCAAAGCAGAGATAATGTGGAGTTACTACCATTTATCTTCGGAAAACCAAAATAAAAAGAACGTTTAGCTCGACTGGCAAGAGACCGACAACCTAGATACAGATCGTGGCTGGTAAACCTGCGTGACCAGATGGAGAGGTGGAGAGAGCTGTGTAGGAAACGGGCAAAACTGTTACTGGACAAGTAAATGAAAAGGTTCCTGATACTTCCTTTCTGATTAATAGGAGTAGTCTACCGGAACCATACGTTTAAATATTCTACTAAGTACTACCTGTTTGCGTAAGTGTGTGTTTCTGGCGTGCCACCGGCCGTAGGTTTTTCTTTTCTTTTCATTATTATTATTATGGCGTCTGAAATATTTCCTGTAGTAGCATCGGATCTATACGCCAAGAAAAAATTGTCACCCGACACTTTGCGTCTCGCCGAGCATTATTAGTAAACAGCAGGTGCCGGTCTCATCCACTATAGTGAAGTACACATAGCACGATCAGGAGATTTATTCATAGAAAGACATAAAATTATTCACACAATCATCAGGTAAGTCGCCTGAGAAATTATTACGCCTGAGCAAATTACGTGCCTGAGACAGCGCCATTGTCAATTGTTTGTAGGTCGAGTCTACAAAAACTTGTGTAAAACAACAAAATGTAATGACGTAATACGCATTCCGTAAACAGCTGCAGCGGAGGGGGGGGGGGGATCCCCAATCTTTTTAGACCACTACAGTTATTCTTAAATTGCCGCAATTCAAAAGGACCAAAGCAGAAATTAATGCTACATAATAATCGCACATAAAACAATAAAAATTCATGCAAAAAAATCGTTTTTTAGCCTAATCTGCGTGGGCCAGTCCCTTTATGACAAAACAAATTCCTTTCTGATACATTCTGACAAATTTTGAAAGATCGATGAATGCGGAGCAACATATGTGTAATATAGAAAAAAGGTACTGGGGAGAATTCGAGAAATTCGAATTAAAAAATATATTATTTTTTAAGTAGAGAATATATGACCAAACTAGGGAGTCATACCGGATGCGCTGTTTGTTTACGTAATGACAGCTGACCCTCACGCAGGGAGATTTCACGCCAGTCTTCATCGGAGGCCTATTTGGAGGTAAGTTTGTAACGTAATCGCAACTATAGCTAAAAATTCCGACCGCTTTGAGTAATAAAAAAAAAAGAGAGATATAACTTTGCTGACATTGGACTGGCTGTGAGGACGCCCGCAGGCCTTGCTCCAGCGAAGGCATATTTCAAGCTTTCGCGTTGGTTTGGCAAACGGCACAAAACGGACGCCTTCACAAAACTGGGGGAACCTACTATCAGAGATGCATGTACCCCACAGACAGTGCTTGGACGGCATTTCTAATGCCTTTTCTGCTTCTTTTACCAGTATCTGGCCATCTTTCCCGCGGTTTTACTGTACCCCCAACAAAGCGTGCCTACTCTGCGCTACACCCGCAGGCACCTTCCGAGTGCAGTCCCCTGAATTTCCGAAGATCGCCTATTCCACGTTTATGCTGAAAAAGGTCGTATTTAGTCTTTCTAAAAAACCTAAACAATTACCAGTTTGTGGTGTCATTCTTTAGCCTTTCTTTTCGTTGAGTGTGTTCTCTTTACGTTTGGACGAAGTTCCCCTGAGATGCAGGACAAAATTCCCCCACCCGTATAACATCTGAAAAAGAAAATGTTGTTACATATTCATGAGATCACACGGGTAGTCATGCTGTAAACTAGTCTGATATTGGTCGAAGGTGTCTACAAACCAAAACCAGTTTGTGTTGGTTGAGTCAAGATAACAGAATCGTGTCTCGAAGCGTGCATGTACATCATACGTGTCTGTTTGGACGAATGTCCCCCATGCCACACTAATTTAAATAGCGTTCTTCCTTTCGAACCTTCTATGATGGCAAAATCATTTTGACGTCACTACAATATTAATAATCTGACGTCAAGCTTTTAGAAAGCAGAAGGAAGAGTCGAAGGAAACAATGGCTCTAGAAGTAGTTATTACACTTCTTCTTCTTCTTCTTCATATTCAAAAAAGAAGTATCAGAAACCTTTCCTTTTACTTGTCCAATAACAGCTTTGTCAGTTTCCTATCGCAGACGTCTAACCTAAAAAAAGCCCCTTAAACGAAAGCAACGAAGAACTGAGAATGAAACAGTGGTGTTGATATTTTCAGGGTGACCAAGTGGAGAGGTGGACAGAGATGTGCACAAGGTTAGACATTTGCGATCGGAAACTGGCAAAGCTGTTACTGGACAAGTAAAAGGAAAGGTTTCTGATACTTCTTTTGTGAATGATAGTAGTAGCCTACCAGAACCATACATTTAAATATTCTACTACTACCTGTTTGCGTAACGTGTGTGTTTCTGGCGTGCCACCGGCTGGTAGGTTTTCTTTTCTTTTCATTATTATTATTAGAAAATGGTATCTGAAATATTTCCTGTAGTAGCATCGGATTCATACGCTGAGAAAAATTCGTCACCCAACACCTTGCACCTCGGTCCATCGCTGAGCATGATTAGTAAACGGCAGCTACCGGTCTGATCCACTATAGCGAGTATACAATGCACGATTAGGAGATTCAAACAAAAATATATAATTGTCCCGACACAAAATCATCAGTTACGTTGCCCGACAAATTATTAGGCCTGACCAGATTACGTGCCTGAGACGGTGCCATTGTAATTTTTTGCAGGCTGAGTCTACAAAAACGTGTGTAAAACAAAACATAATGACGTACTACGCATTCTGTAAATAGCTGCACCCTGTGGGGAGATCCTGAATCTATTTTTAGACCAATCCAGTTAGTCTTAAATTGGAGTATTTCAAAAGCGCCAAAGCAGAAATTAATGCTGCATAAAAATCGTACCTGAAACAATAAAAATTCATGCCAAAAATCGTTATTTTTTTGTTTTGTTTTTTTAGCCAAATCTGCGTGGGCTAGTCCCTTTAACAGATTTTTTTTTATATACCTGACACAAAACTGAGAAGTTCCTGTATCCCATCAATGATGTCATACTAAATCGCGGGAAAGAGCACGTGAAAACAGTTAAAATCGTTATAAAATCAACGGCACGCTCAGTCACAAAACCTCTCATTCTGTTCATTTTCGTTTAACATCGCACACGAGAAGTTTAGCCTCCGAAGGAGAGTTCCTTTAAAGTTTGAAAGTGTCTTCGATGGTATTAAGCAGTATTGTCAGTATTACTACTCGCAGCATTTGTCAGGTTGACTTCCATTATTCCTGTGTGTGTGTGTGTGTGTTTGTGTTAGGCTGTTCATCTGATATAATGACGGGTGAAAGTGTGGTCTGTTTTCATGTTTAGATTAGATAATTTAAAGTTGCACCACTTTGAAACAAACAGAATTTCAACAGTTGATTTGTGAGAAAAGGTAGGTTTTGTGACTGCTTTTGAAAGTACAAAGTTAGCATGGTGTCAATATATTCCAAACTGAGAGAAACAGACATCACTCTGCTGTGTCAAACGCAAGCATTACTTTTACACATGACACTACAGCAGGAGCCGAGACAAAGAAAACACGCACACACATTAACTGTGACGCAGGGTAAGCGATCACTTTCCAGGTGCTGTACCTTGCTTGTGAAAACTCTGAAGCCTGTTCTGAATGCCCTCTCTTCAACTGTTTACCGATGTTTTGAACGGTTTGACGAAAGAGCTTTTTCGATGGACTTGCACTTCACATCTCTCAAACTACTCCGGCTAGACAAACAACTGTTACTCGCAAATGTGCTGTAATGCAAAAGGTTGTTCACGGCTAAGCTCCACAGTACCTAAAAGATCTCATGATTCCTTCTAAACGTCTTTACGTTCATGGGAATAAACAACTTACGCTCTTCTTCTGACACCCGCATGCTGGAAATCCAACAATACAAACGCAAGACTCGTGGCTTTCGCACCTTCTCTTGCTTTAGACCCCACATTTGGAATTACTCCCACAAGACCTTAGACATGCAAAAGCAAAAGAAAAAAAACCTTTTTTTAAATTTTTTACCAATTCATACCCGTTTTGTTGTGTGTGTGTGTGTGTGTGTGTGTGTGTGTGTGTGTGTGTGTGTGGTGTGTGTGTGTGTGTGTGTGTAGTGCGTTTTTATTTATTTTTTATAATACTTTCGTAGATTGTTTTTGTTAGGTTAATATTATCCTAAAGGTCAGGGTGTTGATGAGCGCTGAAAAATGTAATTTTATTTTTTTAAACAAGGATTGATATCTTTAAAACTTTCCCCTTTTCGGGCTCTTTACCGTAAAGGTTCCCTCTCATCTCAGATACCCCATGGAAGTAAAACCATTAAAAAGGAAAGCATTTGGGCATCACGAAGCCACCTTGATACTTTTTTCTTCCATTCACCAGACACCTTGACACAAAACGTATTTTTCCCTTTGCGTGTTCTTGTCAAGTTTTAATAATTTTTTATTTTACAAGAAAAACAAATTTCACCATCGCTTCTTTACTTCCTTGTGGTCATCATTTTTAAACGTTTTTATGGGGATCCCCTTTTTTCCCTCTTGTAGAGAGATTTTGGGTTTTTCAGTATATAATTATAGAGTATTCACTCTTCTGTCGCTTTCCTTTGTTCGTGTAATATGATTTTGTAATTTTTTTTGTAACTCTCTCTCTCTCTCTCTCTCTCTTCCCCCTCTCTCTTTTTATCTTCTTTTTTAAAAAACCCCCCCCCCCCTCTCTCTCTCTCTTCCTCTCTCTCTCTCTCTCTCTCTCTCTCTCTCTCTCTCTCTCTCTCTCTCTCTCCCCCAAAACCAAAAACCACAACAAACCCCACACACACACATCACCACCACTATCAACAACAACAACAAAAGAACACATGGCAAACCTTACACTTTTTGCCCAGTTTATAAATCTGACTATAAGGCACAGGCGGAGATCCTCCCCCCACCAGCAATTTTACTGCTCGGTCGCAAAATGGATCTCACAATCCCAAAGTATGTGATCTAACCTCTCTGACAGCCAAACAGTGGATTATAATTACAGTTCTTTCGACGAGTCATTCTGGACTTGCTTCCAAATCTGTATGTAAACTCTGACCTTGTGGAACTGTGAGATCCATTCTGCGACCGAGAGTCGGCCAAATCTACAGCAAAACTGAGTCACTTAGAGATCGGGTGCTGCGCTCTGTTACCATCCTTTCTGAGTACACATCCTACCATCTTGAACTGGTAATATTCAAAGAGGTGTTGGGGAATTCCTGGGATATCCTTTCAAAACATCGGTTAAATACCTTGGAGTCCATATTGATAGAACGTTGTCAATGCAGAAGCACATCAGCAGCATCTGTTGTGCGTCCTTTCTAGAGCTCCGACGTATCGCGTCAATCCGACCGTACCTGTCCCAAAGCGTTGCAGCAAGACTTGTTGCGGCAACGGTCGTATCCCGCCTTGATTATTGCAACTCGGTTTTCGTAGGTCTACCAGCAGACCAGATCGCTCAGTTACAGCGGGGAGAATAAAGCGGCACGGCTCGTGGAAAAAAAGAAGACGAGATCACGTAACACCGCTTCTCAAGGAACTTCACTGGTTACCAGTAAAATTCCGCTGTCAGTACAAGATTGCAAATCTTGCCTTTCCGCCATTTTGAAGGGTCTTTACCTCCTTATCTTTCTTATCTCTCTGCACTTATGAACCGTCTCGTCTCTCAGATCTTCTAAGGGAAAAACTGCTAAAAAATTTCCCAAAACCCAAATCTCAAATCATTTGGACAACGTTCTTTTAGTTTAAAGGCCCCTCTTCTGGGAAATTTTCTGCCGGCCACTCTAAGAAATGTCCCACTGTCTCAATTCAAATCGCAGCTTAAAAAACCTTCTTGTTTGCCCAGGGCCTTCCTGTAGAATTTTGAAGAAAGGTGTATCTGTGTGTGGGCCCTTTTAAAGTAGAGGGATGCATATTGGGGGTGGGGGGGGAGGGGGAAGGGGGGGGGGGGGGGAGGGGGGGGAGAGCATGAGAGATCTAGGGAAGGAAGGAGGCACGGGTTTTGGTGGGTGAAAAGACAGGTTCAAAATTGGGGTCGTTGTTTGAGATAATTTAAATTTTTTTTAATTGTTGTATGGGGTTTTGGGCAGCGGAGGTTTTGGGGTGGTTGTCATAGTGGGGTGTGTGTGTGTGTGTGGGGTGGGGTTGGTTTTGTGTGTTTTGTTTTTGTTTTGTGGGGGTGTTTGTGTGTGTTGTTGTTTGGACAGGGTTTTTTTAAAAGGGTTAAAGGGTCAAAATTGGTTTTTTTTGTAAAAGATCTTAATGTGGTTTTTGTGATAAGATGTTTGTACAGCGCAGTGATTTTAACTCTGGTTAAAGAATAGCGCTTTGTAAGAATTATTTATTATTATTATAATTATATTTTAAACGCCATTATAGCTCACACGTTTCCTCGGTATCATTCAAACTGGTTTACATCTAGCGAATGAAGCAAAATATTTGCGATATAAAACGGGTCTAATATAAAACGGGTCTAATTACAAGTAAAAGGCGAGTCGTCAGTACACGATCGATTGTATGCGGAAATGTGCACGTCATCACTGGGAAACTATATCTAGGTCAAACGTCCAAGGAACATGTGCATACTAAAAGACACAGTGTCATACCTATGTGATAAAACTCACTTTTTGTTGCAAATCTGGCTCATTCGCTAGATGTGACTGAAGATATTTATGACACTAAATATCGTTTAAAAAGTTGCAAAGAATTTCAGACAGCGGGCCGAAATCTCCACCTTTGCCCAGTTGTCATTTCATTCTAAACATGAGCAGATCCCAAAATCTAAGCTACAAAAAGACAAACACAGCCGTCTTCTTTGTTCAGTCGGTTCGTAATTCTTGTTTTAAATTTTGATTGAAAACTACTTTTTCGATGGCTTGACGTCGAGAACCGCAGCTCTGCGTCTGCTTCACCGCCATTGTAGTAAGAGACGTGGCCGTAAGTAAAACTGATTTTGGTTGGTTCATGTAACTCGGGTTACGTTTAACTCAGATTACGTGCCTGAGACGACGTCATTGTCAACAGACGATTTCTGGAAATAACAGGTAATTTGACTGTGTTTTCTTACTCCGGGAAAGTGAAATCCCCTGAGGGTAGGACACCAAGAAGGATTAATCTTAAAGGATGAAGGTCCTGTTTCGAAAAAGGGGGGCCAGAAAAACTTCTCTCTCTCTCTCTCTCTCTCTCTCTCTCTCTCTCTCTCTCTCTCTCGCGCGCGCGCGCGCGCGCGCCACTCTCTTTTTCGTGGGGCCACATGCGGTGTGTCCGCTTGCAGTGTCGGACTGACTGAATCGAGTGCGAGCGTTCATTATTTACACCGTGTTCTTAATTAAGATCATCCGTAGCCTCTGCTGCATCGTCGGTAGCGCTTCATGGTTGATCAAAAGCAGATCACTGTGGGCAGTGTGAAGCGATATGTCCATCAGGACATTTGACATCAGGAGGGTAGTGCAAAAAACAAAAACAAAAACACTCCACCCTGTTTACATGCACTTCAGCGCGCCTGTGTATGTGTGTGTGTGTGTGTGTGTGTGTGTATCTGACACAGTGCTTAAGTATACATTTGTTATTCCATCCTCAAAGCAAAAACATACAACTGGCTCCCTAACACACCACCACACACACACACACACACACACACACACACACACACACACACACACACACACACACACACACACACACACACACACACACACACACACACAGGCGCACGCACGCGCATACACACACAAACTTGCTAATGGTTATTTGACTGGCTCAGATTTCGTGTGCGAAATTCGGACCGCTTTGAGTGATTAAAAAACAAACAACAACAAAAGACGAGCCAAACCTGTGTGGGCTAGTGTTCTTTTCAGACTGCCTGTTATGGTCAACAGCACCCATAAGTGGATATTTTAGTACCAGTATCGTCTGCCAAGCCAGGTTAAAGTTGAAGGCCAATCCATGAGGGATGATGGTGCACGATCTATACTTGTTAAAAAGTCTTCTTAAGATTGTTGTTTTCTCACATCAAATGGAGACTCATGAAATTGTGTAGTTTTCTGATCCTCGGATTTCCTAAACCCCACTGGTGTCAGTTATATCTGTTTTAATTGGTATTCTTTAGGCTTGTGTTTATTGACCCATATCCGCCAAGGCCTCTAAATGCCAACTTTTTAAAATTTGTTTTTGTTTTTTAACACTCTTCCCCTCCCCCCTCTTCAACACCCTTCCATCGTAGAATGTCTCTCTCTTCTGGCCCATGTCCTCAGGCGATGGCAGTCAGGGTGATGAGCATGAATACCAGCGTCACCGGAAAGCTTCCTTTCAGACCTCCAGCTCCTGATGATTTCGCGGGAACTGAATCAAATATGATTCAGATTGTTTAATGTTACCAAGCAGCCAACAGCCAACCAATCAACAAATCAGCCAACTGACCAATCGGCCAGTCAATCACTCATTCAACGATTAAAGTTAGCCCAATAACCTCTAATGTTGAACTTGGTCAAACAGGACCATTTGGAGATGGCGGTTGGTCAATAATTACTGACGCCATCCTTTGGGTAAGAAGCTACCACTCTCTAGTCTTATTTAAACGCTTATGCGCTGTCAAAATTCCTTTGCTTTACAATGTCGGCAAATGGATCAAATTAGTCGTAGATATCCAAATAATTGGACTGTTTCAGGGTCCACTGGGCCTCTTGGAATGATCCCCACCTCTGTCTTACCCCCAAGGGGTGCTACTCCCTAATAATCGACGAAGCCCCCGGTTTCTTGGGGACCATTTACATTAGCGAAAATATCCAGACTCAGCGCGGAATAATGCGTTTACAGTTGACTTGACTCGGTTCGGCTATGGAGTAAGGCTGATACTGATGGTATTGCAAACTAGCTTTCAAAATCGAATCATGACCGGCACCCGAAGAAAGAAATCGTGCACACCAGCTTCAAATGGTCTCTGGGATCACACAGGTCTCTTCTCAGAGAACCAGTGTGGAGACTACGAATGGCATATGCAGATGGGTCTATGCGGAAGTGGTCATTTTCAAGTCATCCTAACCAGCGGTGCAAGAGAGGAAAACCTTCTGCCAGATACGTGGAACTTTCGTAGGGCTGACCGGCTAACCTTTCTTTGTTTTGTGCCAATCACAAATCAGAAGTAAAACAGTTATATGACGGCTGAAGATTCTACAACTAAATTTATTGATACCCTGACACCGCTATGGAAACCACACCAAGAACATGCGTTCCGACAATAAACTCCCAACGGTTCCCTGGTTTAAAAACAATTGTCAAATAGCCACCAAAAAATGGACAAAAAACAAAACAAAAATAAAAACGAAATGTTTTTGGAGATAAACGAATAATTGGTTTTCAGCCCAGTCGACTATGACGGTCACATCAGGCCGAAACGCATTTGGTTATAACAATACATGCTAAAAATGTTTCCACAAGTTAAGACTAGCATATTGTCAATTAAAAACAGCGTCCGCGATACCGCACTCCTCATCTCGACGTAATCAACAATCATACGAAATGTAATCTTACTGGCATGATAACAGTATACAATGATAATAATGAATATTTATAGGCGCCTCTCCTCAGTGAATGCAAAGCACTGACTTACATTTAAAACTCATACACATTAGATCAAAACTGTTTCTGTTCTATAACTCCCAGACCCTTCACCCCCGCCCCTCCCCCCTCTCTATCTCAACACACACACACACACACACACACACACACACACACACACACACACACACACACACACACACACACACACATGCACGCACGCACACGCTCACGCACGCACACACGCACGCGCCACACACACACACACACACACACACACACACACACACACACACACACACACACACACACACACAAACACACATAAACATCTGGTTTAGGTATTTGGCAGTAGTTATGTAGAAGAGTGTTATTGCTGAAAGAAATGAGACTGAATGAGATTTTAAAGTTCACGATGTTGTGAGGAAGTTTGTTCCACGTACAACGGGCTTCAAAAGAGAAACATATCAACCACAACCTTGTTAAGAATGTTTGAAACTGCTGTGACTTTGAAATTTGGTCATGGCAAATGAAAGTTACAATGATCAAACGTTTAGTTTGAGAGAAATTACCGTGTGCTGTCGCCTTGAAATGTGGCCTAGGGCACTGGCAGTAGTGGGGGTAGTAAAGGTTGGTGCACGTTGATGATGATGAAGTGATGCTTAATGTCCTCAGATGTCAGTTGACATATTAGGGACAAGTTGTGACCAATGCCAAAGCACGGTTCAATAATTCTTTACGTCCACGGAAACCAGAAGGCTCGTTAGGACGGACAGCCCAGGACGGCCACCTCGACTCTCACACAACTCCTGAACTATGATGGTGCACGTTTGATATTTGATTGTCACACTATATACCACAATTATAGTGTCCGAGGAAATGGCACAGCTAATGTTATTGCTACACTAAATGGCCGGACGGAGGAACGTTGATTACTACACTTTAGACAGAGAGAGAGAGAGAGAGAGAGAGAGAGAGAGAGAGAGAGAGAGAGAGAGAGAGAGAGAGAGAGAGAGTTCATAATGGTTCATGTCAGGACATGAAATGATTGTGTCAATTTTATCGATGGCATAGACGCAAATGTCAAAAACTGCATTAACCACAACAAAATTGCCCCTTGTTGGATAATTAAAGTTTTTTTTTTTTTAAATTGAATTATAATTGTGCTTAATTTGGTCCATGTATTTAATAAGTGTACATATAATTAATTAATTTTCTAATAAATACCTTAGGAGTTAGCATTGTGAAGAACACATACCGCATTTTTGGAGGACGTCCTTCATTCTCGATGCTTCGGATTCGGGCACGCAGGCACAAGCTGAATTGTCAGGCGAATCTTTACGTCTGTAGCAATCGGATTTATCGGGGCACACGCTGTCGTCAGCATCTTTGCATTCTATTGCTGCCAACAAATAGAATGAAACAGATGGAATACCATTATTTCCATGGTTATTGGATGAAGCCTTCCTACAACTACGTAGAATAGGACAACTTAGGGTGCCTTGTCTGTTGTGGCGACGACGAAGCTGGTTTCGTCTTTCGTTGGACAACTGCTGCTGTCTGCTGGCGGTCATCCCCGGAAACAGGCTGGATCGCCTGGACAGAGATTCAAGATTACTTTATTATGTCAGCAGAGAAATTAAATGAATAACAAGGCTAAACATATACATCATCACAGTAGACAATAACACACATTGCATATTTTTTTAAACTGAAGGAACAATTGTTCAAAATACACGTACTAATTATAAAAAGGCACATGTAATGCAAACTCGTACACAGCAATGCCGCTCGTCTTGTCCTTGGCAAGCGTGGACATGCAGGACCATGCAAAATTCCACTGGTTCTCAATCCGAGCTCGGATTGAATGCGAGATTCGTCTGTTCCTGCCTGCTTGTGTTATCTCGCTGTCTGTCAACTCTCCCGTTCTCTGCGTTCCACAGGCACTGGTCTCGTGATAGTTGCGCGGCAAAGTCGCACCCAAATACAGAAATCGCTTCCTTCATGTGAGAAGCTTCGATTTTTGTGTGAATATGGTAATCGATTGTTTACAAGTGATCTGTAATATAGGGCTATTAATAACAATAACAAAATGTATTTATAATGCGCCTGTCCCAGTTCTAAAACCGAGCTCCAAGCACAGTACAGCTTCGCATGTCAGACTCATAATATATAGCTAAAAAAAATACATGCCTTTAAAACAGGATCTAAGCAGAACAGTTGCATCTGACAAGACAAAGATTATGACCAAATAATTAATAAAATTGATCGTGAGGATGTCTGTAATAATTAAAATGCAACTGCATTTTACAAACCAATAAACAAATAGGGAATGCAACAATAGTAAAGGAATAAAGGACAGTCCATAAAAACAACATACACGAAATAACTTAACTAGTATAATTTTTATTAAATTAAAATACACTAGTAATTCAACAATAAGACATCCTCACGCACCCGCAAAAACATTCAAGATTTAAATATTGACCCAGAATGTTGTATCTAAAGATGAAGCTGTTGTATTTTTGACATCAAAGCAGACGAAACTATGCAGCCTGTGATACTGCACTCAATAGTTTCGATCTAGACCTTCGCTCTAAGTAACCGAGATCATGTTTCACCCCTCTTCAGTCATCACACAGTAAAGCATCAGTTTTCCTTCCAATAATTATATCTAGCAATATTAAATGGTAGTGTATACTTTTAACACGTGTACCGCATACAAGTAAAGAATCAACCTCGTCGCGGAATGCATTAAGCTTAATAATCTCAGTCTCTGTCTGTCTGTCTGTCCCCCTCTCTCTCTTAATATAATCATATGACACGTAATTATTCAGCGACAATCAGCGGTGGCTGTTTTCAACATGTCATTGTTTATATTCGGAACGTTCAGTGATGAATGTTTCTCAGTTTTGCTCTCTCTCTCTCTCTCTCTCTCTCTCTCTCTCTCTCTCTCTCTCTCTCTCTCTCTCTCTCTCTCTCTCTCTCTCTCTCTCTCTCTCTCTCTCTCTCTCTCTCTCAACCAATACTATTTTAACGTGATGTGCCTGGCGGAACCAAACCATTTTTTTATATATATTTTTTTTTTATAGTGTTCTAGCTGTTCTGGTTTGTCTCGAAGCGATCTAGCTGATTGAGAAGGTTGCTAGCGGCAGAAAAGTGCATTCGTCATTAAATTTGGGGAGGGGTGTATGATCCGATAATATTTCAACCAAAAATACCCTCAGATCAGGTTCCTTTCTGACTAATTTTAAGTTTTGTATACACTATATACCTCCCCTAACAAAATATCAGAAGTATAGAAAAATAGGGGGGGTGGGGGGGGGGGGGGGGAGGGTACTTTTTACGTCATACAACGTCACTACTGTTCGTGAAAATTGGAAAAACGCATCACCCCTTAACTGGCATGATTTTTGTAAACTACACAGAGAAACAATTTACTAAAAGGGTCGAATGCGGCATTTTCTTGTAAATCGGAATACACTGGGGGCAACTCCTTTCTGATTTGTGTGTTAAACGGTGAAAACGCCGTTAGACCATATGATGAAAGATCAATTTCATTGAAAAACGACGTTTCTCAGACACTGGATTGCTACAGCCGAATCAAATAAAAAGGTGCCATGTCTGTGTTATCCCGATTCATATTTGTGTAGTATGTTTTCACTAGGGGAGAAAAACGTTTAGCAAATCTAAATATAACATTAATCTTACTGCGGCTCTGGCGTCATCACAGAGCATGCAGGGATGCTGTACTGATAGTCCCTAAATGTCACGTTCCCAGCCATGGCCTTTACATTGAAAATAGGCCTTCTGTTGTTGGCCAACACATGAAGTTTGTAAGCAATAACTAAAATCGATTGAGCAATAAAGAAACATGCACTTTAAACAGACACATATAATTATGTTCTTGAACTCGAGTTATTGTTTTCAGTAGCATCTGAGTCCATCTTGATGAGGGAGTTCATGCAACTTTCTCATCTGCATTACCCACATCCCACTGTGCATATAAAGCAGTTTTGTACACGAACACTTGGCAGAGTGGCAGTCTGTTTTGCAGTTGCATTACATCGCTTGAAGCAGGTCCACTGCTGTACCTAAAACTACGTTCGCGAAGAGTGAAATTTTGCTGCAGATGAGGTTTGGGGCAACTAGCAGGGGACTTCTACCGATGCACAGATGAATAGTTTTGGTGTTTATTTGTCGGGTCGAAGCGTGTTCAAGCAGTCATCCATGCAACATTTCCGCTTCTCTCTCTCTCTCTCTCTCTCTCTCTCTCTCTTGCGAGTTTGATTTCGTGGTAAACACTTTTGCATGGTTTCGGAACAGAGGAGATTCTTTAAGCTTCTGCATTGGCAAGCCTTTTCCTGCAGAGAAAATACTACTTGTAGTGTCGTAGCCTCCCACTGCATGACCAAACATGGTGCTCTCACATATGTCTCTACTCCTGTTGCTGCCTGGTCAACTTTTACGTCCTTGACATCGGCTGCAGACTTGGTACCGGTCGAGAGCAAAACTTTTCAGTACTCAGGTTGAACGTGAAATAACAGAAGCACCAGTAAGTCCGTGACTTCTCCAACGAGAGCGGTGGCTGTTTCTTTTTCCAGTTTAAGGGCTGTACCAACAATAAGACAATCAGCATCGTCAGCAGCATGGAGAGTTTCAGATAAATTCTCCTTCAAGACATTGCTCGGTTTGTTGTTGAAGCATTGTTTGTAGTTTGGATTCGCCAGGAAGGTTTTGTTGTTGTTGTTTTTCTTTGTTTGTGTGTGTGTGTGTGTGTGTGGGGGGGGGGGGTTGTTTGATCACACAGCAGCAGGTGTGTGTGTGTGTGTGTGTGTGTGTGTGTGTGTGTGTGTGTGTGGTTGTGTGTGTGTGTGCTGTTTTGTTTGTTTTTGTTTGTTGTTTTTTGGTTTGATCACACAGCAGCATGTTACCCTCATCCATTTTGCATCACATCCGACTTGCGCCCTTTTTATTTTTGTGTTTTGTTGTTGTTTTTCTTCGGAGATGTCTGGCATCTTTGGTGGAAGGGCCGTAGGTGTATTCGTCAAAGGCGATTGTTGCTTTCCATACCTTCTTTTAACGATGTCTACACACATCTGCATCACCTGGTCGTCGGTCATACATTTTTGCCACGCCAGACGATGCAAGAGAGAACCACAACCACCGTCAATAGCAAAATGGACATGCTGTAGCAATTGCATTATGATGTTTGTACAGTGACTTCAGAAAATAGTCCTTTAATATATTTTTCATGTACAGGACATTGTATACATTTCTTGAAGTGCAAGGTCCCTCTTCCTCTGAATTCATCAATTTCCTTTCCACCAGTTTCTTCAAATCAACTATGGTCACCTGCTCATTGTCCGCACTCCTCGAGTACTGGATTACATGCTAAAACGCAGCCAAACATCTGTGATTTTGGCGTCTTCGTTGACAGCATTATGTACAAAACAGTCTTGCATACATTTTAGTTTGGCCTTTACACCTCTAGACAATGTGACATTTCGCTTAGAGAAATACGTGTTCAAGAACTGACCTCTGAAACTGTGTCGTTGTGCTCATCAGCATCAACCTTCCACACTATCTCTTCTTGGCACCCTTCTTCACTATCTCCTCCTGGTGGCCACAAAAACATCTTTGCGAGCTGTCAACAGAAGAATCAGGTGATAGCTATTCTCTTTTTTGATGGCGACACCATGGTAATTTTCATTAACAGCAATGACACTCTTATTGGTGCAGACACGTCGGCGGTGAGCATGGATTTGATCTTCCATTTTGCCTTGTAAATCTTCCCCTCGCTGGACACTAGCATAGGTAATTCATGTACTCCCCCTGTCTCCAAGAGTATTTTGTTTCTCTCGTCGTTAAAGTCCGTTTTGCAGATTTTTCAAGTCTCTTCGGCATCCTGGAAGGGAACAAGAACTTTTATTAACTATTTTGTGTTTAGTGAAAAAGACACATTTTCACTCTCGCATACAAACGCGCGTACGTATGCACAAGATATAACACAAAACAAACCTTCGTTATCTGAGTTTTATCCATTCTCTTTATTGATTGCGTTTGTTACTGTTTGAGATTCTGTCAGTTTTAAATTAATGACATGGAAGTGTTCAACTACGCTTATCACTGACTTGGTTGTATACGCCATTGATGTTTTTGCGTGTTGAATTGTGAACTAGCTTTTTACTTGTGACTTGTGTTTTGACCTGATATTAAATAATGTTGAATGTGTGATTCGTCCTGAGGTGATCGTATGATCGCTGACGGGCCTGCGTGCGTGCGTGCGTGCGTGCGCGCGTGTGTGTGTGTGTGTGTATTTGAGTCTCAGCTGCATGCAGACCTTTTGGTGAATTAAATGTAACGGATCTGTAGTTGGTTTTCAAAAATTGCAGAAAATGGACAATGGGACTGTGTTTTCTTAAAAATACTTATACACATTTTGCAATGAGAATTACATAATTCATTTTTTTTTCAGTTTAATCTTTCCAACAATGAAGCGTTTTACGCCGAACAGAATATCAATGGCAGTTAAGCGTACTTGAACATTAAAGTTAATCAAAATATGCTGTTCAGTGAATCGCCAAAAATCTCGAACAACAGGACATTCAAAGAAGAAATGTTCAATGTAATCTACAAGTTCATTCCAGTATGTGCATTTATTATTTTCTTTTACTTTCATTTTGCATAGTAAAATGTTTGTGGGATAAATGTTATGCAGTATTTTCCAATGTAATACACGGAGTCTTGTTTCTTTTGTTGCTCTGAAGGCAACAGACCAAAAATTCTTGTCTAAAACTACTGAATATTTTCTGTTCCAGAAACCTTTAGCACACGGTTCCGGAGCTTTTCTATTGACTAAATGTTGTCTCAGATCTCTTGCTGTCCTAAACTTCTTACTGTAAAACATTGGTTGCTCAAGTGTTGCTACGGTATTATCTGCTCTGCGTAAAAATGCTGAAACCGAGGAATACATTGTATTCTAATCTTCTGTTGGGAGAGTTCCCTACAATTTCACATTTTTTATTTCTTGAAATGACAATAGACCCTCCGGTGTTACAAAATCATTAACAAACAAATTGCCATTTACAGCCCACTCTTTAAAATACAAAACCTCACCTGAGCAAGAAACATGTTCATTGTTCCACAGCAATATAATTATTCTATCTTTACAGTTCGGTAGATTATTATCCAGCCAGGTCACTAGAACTGTACACCAAAAGTAGGATTTAACAAGGTTCAAACCTTTAAACTTGCGGCTGTTGACATTTGCATGGAAACATTCAAAATTAGACACAGAACACGAAAACAAAACTTTTGGTGTCAAGCTCCACTTGTCAGGATTGTTCGCCTTGCATACTTGCAAAACCCACTGCAACAAAAAAGCCACTTGCATATCTTTCAAACCAATCATATTCAAACCACCACTCTCTACATCAGTACATAGCACGCTTCTCTTAACCTTTTCAAACGCTCCTCGATTGCAGTCCTTCTTGCCACAAAAATCTGAACAGCAGTCTATTAATTTCAATCAAAAAACTTTTTCACGCACCACAAGCGCTTGCATTACATATACAACTTGAGATATGAGAAAGGTTTTAATAATGCATATTTTTCCAACAATACTTAAATTTCTTTTTTTCCCAAATCGATATCAATCTTTTAATCTTTACAATACATTCCGACCAGTTCTCGTCAATATGAGACGCACATTTGTAGTTGCAAAAATACACTGCCAGAATCTTTATCTTTTCCTTCCAGATAAAACCAAAAAAGGTGTCAGTACGGTTTTAGTTACTACCAAGCAACATGGCATGTGACTTTGTTTTGTTAACTTCTAAGCCAGAAAAGATAGAAAACTCGTGAATGACATTAAGAGCATGCCGTATGTCACTTTCATCATACAGAAATAATGTAATATCATCTGCATACAAAGCAATCTTAATAATATCTACTATATAGGGTACATTGTTTAAACTCCAATTTCTTATTCCTTTTATATTTTGCACAACTCATATTTTTATAGCCATCAGTTCGATTGCTAACACGAAGGCTAGCGTGGAAAATGGGTATCCTTGACGAATACCAGAGTCTACACTAAAAAAAATCAGAGAGCCATCCACAATAATTCACACAACTTTTTGTACTGGACATCAGTACACGGACACATTGTAAAAAGTCTAGACCAAAACCTTTTCTTTTTTTTCTTTCTCAAAAACACACAACATAATCTTTGGAAATTCTATCAAAGGCTTGAGAATAATCAGCTGTAAGTAGCAACCCAGGTTTCTGTTGTACGTTCAGTTGTTCTGTAACATCATCGATTAAACGAGACAACGTTGAAGCTCTTCTACCTTTCATATATTCAACGTGATCCTCATTTATTATTTGTCCAATAACACTGCTCAATCTTAAGGCAAGACATTTAGCTAACAATTTGTAGTCACTATTCGTTAACGAAATAGGTCTCCAGTTCTTTAAATCATTCCTTGCTAATTCATTACCTTTATGAATTCATTACCTTTATGAATTAAAATAATCACGGCCTTACACTGAGACGAAGACAGTTTACCATTTGTAAATGCGGATTCAAATGAGGAAATAACTAGAAACATTTTAATAAATTCTATTGTGATACCATCAGTTCCTGGAGCAGATCCATTTTTCATTTGTTTAAGTGCATAAAGCACTTCTTCTCTCAAAACGTGCCCCTCGCAGCCGGTTGTCTGTTCTCGGGACAGGTGGGGAGTCCTAGTGTTTCCCAAAAATGAATTGATTTTATCCATCATATTAACATCTGAATGTTCTTTCTATATGATTTAGCATAGTAATCTCTCTGCATTTTCATGATATCTTTCTGGTCAGTGACAAGTTGAGCAGCTTTGTTTATTAAGCTGTCAGTAATTTTAACATTTGCTGTCGAGGTTCAGGAAATACATGGTGTTCTTTTCTCCCTTTTCAACTCGGCGACCCCTTGCTCTGACTTGTGCTGCTCTAGCTTTGTGCTGTTCAGTCACTTCTATTTTTAACTTTAACCTGTTCTCTCTTCGCTTGAGCCAGTGTGCTACTTGGAGACGCACTGAGCGCAACGTCAAGATCGTTCAGTTCATTATATAAGTTCAATAACTCGTTTTTCCTCTCTAAATTTTTCTGTCTGCTATATCTGATAGAAAACTGTTCGATTCTGAGCTTAAGCAGCTCCCATGACTGTTGATCTTGATCTTGATTGGCAGTATTATCATCTGTTACAAAGGAATCAATTACCTCATTCATTAATGACTTCTAAGAGTGAATTATTAAACTTCCAGTAACCTGGGTCTTTAACAACTTCTGATAGTAGAATCGCTATACCACATCCTCTATGATCTGACATTGGGACCGAAATAATATTGCATTCTCTTATTTTATCAAAAACCGTGGAGCTTGTCAAAATATAATCCAAATCGATTTCTTTTGAACCACGTGCATTCCTTAATGTCTGGGTTAAATAATCTCCCAGTATCGAATAAATTACACTCATTCAAAATATCATTAAATTTAGTAACGGGGCCTTGTGCATGATTTTCACCGCTAATAATTCACTGTCATTATTCAAAACACAATTAAAGTATCCACACAGTACAATATCATCAAAATGCAGGTTTTGTATAACATTTGTAAGTTCCTGGAAACAAAGCGATTTTTTCGCTTACCACGTTCGGTGCATAAGCATTTGCAATCACAATTCTTGTATACATACTTTCAACAACAGCAATCAAAATTCTTTCAATTTCGCACACAAGCTTAAAGTTGCCAAAAAACACACACTTTCTAAACAAGATCATCTGACCAGCACAATGAGATGTACCTTCACAAAAAACAAACTCTCCACCCCATTCCTTCATCCACACCTCACTCACTGTTTTGGTAACATACGTTTCTTGTAAACAAATTACGTCATATTTTCTCTGTCTCATAAGATTGAAAACACTTCTGCGTTTTCTTTTTCATAAGATTGAAAACACTTCTGCGTTTTCTTTTTGATCTAAGCCCCCTCACATTTAAGGAGAGTAGCCTTAGACCAGAAAAAGCGGAATCGCCTGCCACAAGGAAAGTCTGTTAAACGTAGCGCCCGAGCACAGTCAGGCCGGACTAGGTGGTGGTCACGGTCTATCGTACCTGCTCCACGTGCATCACACAGCTTGAACTGTTTCTCCACAGCGTGACCACTAACCGGGGAATCCCCTTCTCGCCTTCGTTTGGGAGTGTGGGATCGCGCGCGACGCTCTGTAAACAAGGACATCCGAGTTTGCTTGACTGCTTTTGGTTTCTTTTGACTTCTTGTCATGTGTCTTTGACAAGTCACGACCTCTTCGCACACAGTCCTGTTTTGTTTGTCCATCTGTCGTCTGCGAAGCTGGCAGCGCAGATGGCTGAGAAGGTTGGGTAGATGGTGGTGATCCAGGTCGCTGCCCCTCACGCTCCTCCTCGCACTCTTCCCAATCGGGATCCTCGTCGGATGACACCTCCTCACGCCCAGTCTCCTCTCTCGCTGTCTCGATGGGGCACCTACCGATGGACTGCCAGGTGTCTGGAGCATCAGAGGGCTGGTTCTGCTCTGCGGAATGGTTCTGTTCCACTTCCCCTGCGGCGCGGCCAGACTGTCCTCCGATCGGCTGGTTGTTGACTGCTCTCTCGCCGCTACAGGTCGGATCTCCACGCTTGTGACCGCTCTCACCACACGCCCTGCACGTCACATCGTTCTGGCACTCTGCCACCCGGTGACCCCGCTGGAGACAGCGCGAACACACTGCTTGCTGTCTCTCCATCTTAGGCTGCTCTTTGTGATACAGCCGTGCATTGAAACCCCTGATCTTCACGCTTTATTCAGTGGAAACATAAACACAAAACGCCTTCCCGTCAAAAAGCTTTCCATCTCTGTTTCAGTTTTTTTCTTGAATCAGCTTTGATCGCAAGACAATTCCAAGTCTGCTTAGAGCTGATTCGATGTCTTCATTGGCACACGAAAGGGGGATATCCGATATCCACAGTTTCGTGGACGGAATTTCAACACCATTTTGTCCACTGAGAATGAATGGGTTTTGATCGTACACCTGTACTCTATGACCTCTCAAACACACCCCTTCTGACAGTAACTGATTTCGGGTCTGCCTGCTGAGAGGGTAGACCCTCCACAGTCCCCGAATATCTTTTGTCCCCAGGATTGTTTCAGAACCACACATTCGCTCTGCAGCTAAGCATATTTCTAAAGTCTCATACTTTTCGTTCGAGTTCGAAATCGGTGGTAACTCCCGACGCAAGAGAAACACTGGCTGGGTCGTCGCCATGACTGAACAGGTAGCAGACGACACAGTCCGACTGAATCACAACACAAAACACTGTTCAACGTTCAACGCACTGCAATCGCAAAAAACAAAAAACAAAAAAAAAACACGATCGCCGATCCCAGAACAAAAAGAAAAAGATATTCTAGACGAGCAACAAAAGCCAAAACTACTGGACAATAATTTTTATACAAGTCCAAAATGGAGAAAATATAAGGTAGAAAATTAACAAAGAAGCTAATTTTCTCAAGCAGTGCACAAAACACACCCTGCTGACATCGGCGTGAACACAGTTCTCCCGGAACCGCCGTTGTTAATAATGTACTCTCCTCCACCCCTCTTCTTTCGTCGCGGAAACATTTTGGATCACCACACTTGCCTCCCTTGATGAGCAATTGGAGACGATGAGCTATAAAAACACAACAATAAAAGAAGGATATGTTGCATTGGTCAGTTAAACCAATTAGCTGCATCAATAAAAGCCCAGTAACAATTCTGATGAATCGACCAGTGTTTCAAAGGTGCCAAAGTCGCAAAACACTGGCGAAAACCAAGCCGCTCCGCCCGATCGCTCTGTTTTGATCTAGCCTGCTTAAATGCTGGAATAAAACCGTAGCCTAAGAAATCTTGAACGATGTTAATTTTGTGTGTGTGTTTTTTGTTTTGTTTTGTTGTTGTTGTTTAAGTGGCACAGAAAACATCTGAAACGCTGATGTTCAAACAAACAACAGCTTGCATTTTATGGTGTTTCTGCAGATGAACGCGCATTTAAACAAACCAATCACACGAGCAGACGATTTTTTGAACGATGCCGCGAAGAACGTCTGCTGATCGAGTGACCTAGTTATTGGCGCCGACTTTTGCTCGTTTTTTCTTGTCTGTATGTGTTAATTATTGCTGATGTTGACTGAGATGATGTTTTTTAGTTAAGAGTTGCGATTACATTACAAACTTACCTCAAAATAGTCTCGATGAAGATTGGCATGGAATCTCCCCAGCGTGAAGGTCAGATGTAAAATTGTGAACAACAACAGCGCATCCGGTATGGCTCGCCAGTTTGGTCATACACTCTCTACTTAAATATTAATATATTTTCAAATTCGAATTTCTCGAATCCCCCCAGTATCTTTTTCTATATTACACATATGTTGCTCCGCATGCATCGATCTTTCAAAATTTGTCAAAATGTAGCAGAAAGGAATTTGTTCTATCTTAAATGTCTTTATTCTTCGACCAGTAATAAATAAACAGCTGATATTACGGTAACATTAATCTTCCACACGACCACAAAATCAAGTTCAAGCTCTTTAGGCCTCTTATTTTGCCAACATCGTACCTGTGAAACGACTCATCGGCCTCTGTTGAAATTTCACTGAGAACCATAATAATTTTTGCAAGTTACAGCTGAATCTCGATAGACTTGCCATCTGGAAGGAAAAATGAGAAATGTTCGACCCCGAAGATCACACAACGCAGGAAGCTAGTACATTAGTAGCCTGCTCCTACTCCTTACATGGCCACCGACTCCAAAATACCACCAGTGCCATATGCCATGGAGTGATGATCTCCAGTGACCTGGATGGGACATGCACATCACCGATACCACCAGCAGGGCGAACAGGACTTTCGGCTTGGTCAGGTGCAATCTATGCATCTGCCATGCTTGCTGGACTGGCGATTGCTCATTCATTCTCCCGGTAGTACATCCCATTTATGTCCTCTGTGCACTTATACCTACATAATTATAACGAATCTGGTCGATGTGCTGACCCTTATTTCGGTATCCATAATAATTTTTGCAAGTTACAGTTGAATCTCGATAGACTGGAAGGAAAAATGAGAAATATTCGACCCCGAAGATCACACAACGCAGGAAGCTAGTACATTAGTAGCCTGCTCCTACTCTTTACATGGCCACCGACTCCAAAATACCACCAGTGCCATATGCCATGGAGTGATGATCTCCAGTGACCTGGATGGGACATGCACATCACCGATACCACCAGCAAGGCGAACAGGACTTTCGGCTTGGTCAGGTGCAATCTATGTATCTGGCATGCTTGCTGGACTGGCGATTGCTCATTCATTCTCCCGGTAGTACATCCCATTTATGTCCTCTGTGCACTTATACCTACATAATTATAACGAATCTGGTCGATGTGCTGACCCTTATTTCGGTATCCGTTCCACACTCCTGTTACCTCAGTAGCACGTAAAAATTCCGGTCATTCTGCAAAATGTGCAGGTGGCAGGTTACAGTTTAACACGTATGCACTCTACGGATGTGGCTTCGCATGAAGTGACGTAATATGGTGTGTGTGGTTATATGATGTACACAGAACACGTCGAGATGGCAGCAGTTTCGAGTGGCATCAGCCATGTAAGAACCAAACAGCGCTGTAACTTTCTTTCTTGGTGCTTTACGTCCACGGAGGCGAGATGGCCTCATTAGGGACGGGGACAGAGTGGGAAAGGGACGACAGAGTGAAGGCTCGACCGCGGAAACCGCCTGAAAAAGACAGGAGAGACCGTGGACCGCCGCCAGAACAATGGAAGTGTTAGGGCGGTGTCCCCTCACCATTGCCCAGCGACTTGTGCACTGCGCAATTGCTGTTTCAACTGCTGTGCTTGGCCAGTCACAAAGACAATGTCCGTTGCACCGCTGTTGACGAACAACTTGGACAACTCAAGCAAAGGAAGTCGAGCTTTCTTAGCCCAGCTCCACCTCCCTACTCATGATCTCTTCTGGGCTAAGTTGAGGGTCCAGCTCCACCTCCCTCCTCTAAGATCTCTTGATCTTTTGATCTCGCCTGGTACCATTTGGGTTTATATACAAAGCGCGTTGTAAACATTAAGCGACAGTCACTCATTAGAGTCACACGCGACAAGAGCGCAGTGAGTCTACTGGAGAGCGGAGAATAGTGCTATAGAAAAGTGACCAACAACATGTTTCGGCAGGCGATACCACGACGTGGTTTGTGTAGAATCAGAGATACTTTGAAGACGAGATCTGTCACTGCTTCTTGGAGCTGCTTACAAAAATTAAGCCAGCGTCCCGCTCGCTCATAGTTCAGGAGCTGTGTGAGAGTCGAGGTGGCCGTCCTGAGCTGTCCGTCCTAACGAGCCTTCTGGTTTCCGTGGACGTAAAGAATTATTGAACCGTGTTTCGGCATTGGTCACAACTTGTCCCTAATATGTCAGCTGACATCTGAGGACATTAAGCATCACTTCATCATCATCATCACCGCTCGCTGCCTCGCTCCATCCCTCCCCCCCCCCTCCCCCCACACACACACTCCCCCAGCTAGGAAGCCATGGGACTTCCCTCGCTCAACCGCATGAAGATGATGAACTGTATGGTACGCGGAAACGTGGTTCCATTGTACTTGAAAGAGAATGCCACAGCTGTGAAGTCTTACCCCATGTTTCTTATTCGCTGTTGTAGTGCATGGAAACTATTTAACAGCTGTGGAAACAAGGTTTTCAATGTGTCAGCGGACGGTACCTAACAATCGGTATACAGTGTGTCAAAATCATTACACCCCGGCCCCCTTTCTCTTTGTTTATGCATGTGTTAAACGTTACTCTCTCTCTCTCTCTCTCTCTCTCTCTCCTCTCTCTCTCTCTCTCTCTCTCTCTCTCTCTTTCTCTCTCTCGTTCTCTCACGCACGCACAATCACACACTGTGACACCACGCACACGCATTCACACCGACACACAGAGACAGACTGACTTAAAACCGGCCACAATGCGAGAGGGATAACCCCCCCCCCCCACCCCCCCTTCGCACTCCTCTCCATCACCCCCCCTCTGCCCACACAGAGAGAAATAAATAGAGAAAAAGCTAAAAGGTCTTGCCAGTACAATAGTTTTTCCATTGTTCCTCAATGCCGCTAAATTCTTTCCGATCTAGAAAAACTTGGAGTTAACCTTGTGTTAAACTCTCTCT
>JABMCL010002462.1:75000-85787 GCA_018857735.1 Alviniconcha marisindica
ACCAAGCCTGAAATAGAGAAGAGCTACAGGTGATGTGACTGAATATTTTTAAATCATACATGATGCTGAAATCATTTGTTCCTTGTTCAAGCTGAACGAATCTTCTGGAACAAGAGGACATCTTTTCAAACTACACAAGAAGACAGTTTTCACTAATCGATATGCAAATATATTTTACTAACACAGTTAAAAACAATTGGACCAACTTGCCACTCAACATCGTAGTAGCAGGAACACTAAACTCCTTCAGAAACCTTCTAGATGAACACTGGGAACAGAAAATATAATTATAATGTGGTGCTGCTGAGTCATCTGCTACGGAAGAGTACTTTCGGGTCGCGACGAACAATCAGCCAGTGCCTATGTGCTCGTGATCGGCGGCCGAAGAACCCCGAATTCAACTCTAACTGAACAGTCTATTAATTAGAGTAGAAGAACAAGCCACGTTTAACCAGTCCTCTAGCCCGTAAATCGCCTCATTAACTCATCTTTTGCAAGGTAAGTACTACTTCATTATTTACACTTATACATATATCCATTGTGCGTTTAATTTTTTTTTTTTATACACTAGCGTGCCGCACGAGGTAACGGACGAAAACAAGCCAGGCCAATACACGCTGCACTGCTAAAAAGAATGTTGAACATATATTAATGTACACCAAAATACGACTTAGCAGGAAAAAGGCTAAAAAGCCTACGAGCCCTAATTTATTATAATATGATCTTGATCTTGATGCGCATTACAAGTGCGATACGCCGACAGGACCTATTCTTCGGTATAGCGTCAGTGGACAAAGGGGGAGCACTCGATGTTTTAGGGACAGCGAGAGATTTGCGTCTTAAAATTTTCGACTGTCTTGCTACTATCTCCTGTTCTAAGTCGTTCCAGTCGATGGTAGTCCGAATATCTGTAGACAGCAGTTTTTGTAGTTCTTTTCTATAACTCTGTGAGTTTTCTTGTGTGGCCTATCACTATATTTGTTGTCGTGCAGCTGGGTTTCTGGGTTTAATCAGTCTTTTGGAACTTTTGGAGTGTCAAAAGCTCATTTGCAGGGATTGCGGGGGTCACTCCTCTGACCATTTTGCTGAAGAAGTCAGTCGTTGATGTTTCCTTCTATTTTGAAGCGTCTGCAGTCCGATGTCTCTCAGTTTGTTGGTGACACAACCAGGGGAGCAGTCATCATGACAATGATATCTCTGGTAAAATCAACAAACTCACCTCCCTTCACTGTCAACAGCGGCAAGACTACAGTGGCCAGAAACACAGTCATTCTCAGGAGAAATATCTCCATTATTCAGAGTAAAGGCTTTGACGCTGCTTCTGCTGGGCTTTCAGCGCATTTTCAGTTTGACGTTTCTGTTTGAAGATTGCTGACTTCAGCAACTGGATGACGTTGCTGATCACGGTCTCACGTCTGGTGCAAATGACGTCAGCCTCTTTATTTGGACAAGAGATCCAAGCACATCAAAATAGTTCAAAAGAACGCTATTTATTCGGACAAAACACAACATGCGAAAAAGAAAAGAAAAAAAGAAAAGAAAAAAGAAAAAACCAGAACGCTAGCAGTCATTCTTGTTTAAGACTTTTATTTTGACATAATCTGAAACAGAACGACTCCCAGAGCGCTCGTGCAGAATCACAGACTTCGAATAATAGAGACTGTTCAATGGTAAAAAGATGCTGAAGGCGCCGAAAGAGTTGCGTCCCCTTAACATATTCTCATCGGACCGATTTCGCATGGTGTTTGTGCAGAATTACGCCACGCCAATTCGAGCCAAGATCTATTATGAGTAAATACAACAACAACAAAAATAAATAAATGAAAGGCTTTTATGCTTTAAACAAAAGTCCCCCCCCCCCCCTTCTCTCTCTCTCTCTCTCTCTCTCTCTCTCTCTCTCTCTCTCTCCTCTTCTCTCTCTCTCTCTCTCTCTCTCTCTCATTTTTTGTTTTTGTTTTGTGGTTTATCTTTTCTTTCTTTCTTTTTTTCACTCATGAAATTGAAATGTCTGTGTGCAATATTATCAGTGCTTGGCTGGCTGTCAGACAAAGGCCAAGGTAAAATTATGATATTAATTATAAATAATGTTTTTTACACATCAGTTTTGACTCTATGTTTCAGTCTGATAGAGAGCTTCCACCAGTTATTCATTGTGTTGCATACTTCAACTTCTTCTCCAGCTACACATTATCACCTTTTATGCCAGCTGCTGCTTCTCTCCATTCCAGTGGGGCTTCAGACTCAGCAGACTGAACCCGAAAATTGAAATCGGTTATCATGTGGGCACCTACATGACAGTTACCAAATGTGCTACATCAAGACTGCTAATTAATCAGTGTGTGTGGGTTGCTTATATATATAGCTCATGTAAACATCACACATGAAAGTAAATGAATCAGTGAAATATGAAATGAATCAGGCAAACCTTGAATAAATCAAGCTTTTCTACTATAAATGTTTGAAAAAGAATTTAAAAATGCAGAATGTGTGGAAATTCTAATTATCTTGCTTTCTCATGATTTGTTGATTGTATGTAACCCGAATGTGTGTTTACCCATACAAATGCAGGATTCAGCCAAGGCCAATGTCACAAGTGACAATATATACTCCCCTCCCCCTCCCCCGCACACACACAGACGAAAAGCAACAGCATCAGTTCATGTTGGCATGCAGATGTGATCTTGATGAGGGCAAAAATGTGATGATGGGTGGGTAATATCCAACGAGGCGGTCGGAAATTACTGGGACACTTAATACGCCATTGCAGGTCACGAATGTCATCAGAATCATCCAAACAGGGCCATACGAAGCACATAAACCCAACAATTTCAACAAAAAGTGAGTTTGTGCGTATAAACCGTTCAGACATTAGATCTGGATCTAGTTTCCGAGTAACCGTGCACGCTTCCCAAGTGCTGATGTCGGCCAAAAAATCAATCGTGTACCCGCCCATTTCCAAATGCTACCTTCATTCGCTAGATATGACCCTGTTTGAGTGATTGGAATGAGATCTGTGGCACAACATGGCGTTTAAATTGACCCAGGATATTTTTCCCTGATCCGTTTTCTGATGTATATAGTTCAAACTGATACAGCTGTAGGCCATATTGCTTACCAGCATTTTCTGATAGTGTTTTATCTTCTTCAAAGTCGCTGCTTTCGCAAGATAGGTTCAGGTGATCGTCTTCGCTCGCCATGTTTCAATTGACACATAAGCGACGTAACAAACCGGAAAATCTAAAATCGAACCGGAAGTTGCATTTCTCTTGAGTACAGGTGAATATTTCAATATTTCATGGCCGATATTGAGAGAACAAGGGCGAGTTCAGAGCTCATGTTTCAAATTCGGTATTATTAGAGGTAGCTCTTCAATTCTATTTAATACTAATAATAACAAATCACGCGGGCTAGTCTTTAAAATTCTGTTTAATGTGTGTGTGTGTGTGTGTGTGTGTGTGTGTGAGAGAGAGAGAGAGAGAGAGAGAGAGAGAGAGAGAGAGAGAGAGAGAGAGATTGAATAAATATCATTCTGTATCTGGTGGGTGTGTGTGTGTGTGTGTGTGTGTGTTGCTCGAGCGCGTTCAGCAGCATACACACACACACGCCCGGGCGCACTAACAACACGCAGAGAGAGAGAGAGAGAGAGAGAGAGAGAGAGAGAGAGAGAGAGAGAGGAGAGAGAGAGAGAGAGAGAGAGAGAGAGAGAGAGAGAGAGAGCGCACGCACACACACACACACACACACACACACACACACACACACACACACACACACACACACACCAAAACAACAACAAAAACTGTGTATGGTATTCACAGCAGTAAGGACGAGGACATGCCATTGTTGAAAGATTTCATTAAATGTTACATATGCTTCAAGATATCATAGATCCATGCTTCACACATCATTTTTCAAAACAGCTCTGTGAGATCACACAAACACTGTTGCGAATACACACACACACACACACACACACACACACACACACACACACACACACACACACACACACACACACACACGAGCAGCGGACACACACATTGGCCCATTGTGCATTTATACTCAGAAGTTGTTTGAACTAGCAAATATAATTATATAGTTTGATTTCTGCTAAACCGTCATAGTTGACTGGGCATAACAAAAGAAATTGTATGTATTTTGGTTTCTGATTTTTTTCCTATGATGCATCTAGATCTACACCAGTCAGCTCAATTGATAAACATCAGTATATTTCGCTAGATAACATGTCTGTCTATTCTGGTTTCTGAATAGACGATTTCTGGAAATAACAGGGGAGATAATCCGGAAGAGAGAAGCCCCTGCGGTAGGACATCATTTCAGACACCCGACTACTGACATATATAGGTCCATGATTTCAGAATGGGCGCAGTCGAAAAGCGCTGGTCTGTGACAGTATCAGACCTTCAGGCATGGACCTATACTATACTGGACTGCCAGCTGCGCGCTATGCGCGAGAAACACCTGTTTTTCTTCTTCTTTTTCCGCGTACTACGGTCTTTTTGGCAGGGCCACGTCCGTTTGGAATGGCGGACTGACTGAATCGACTGCGAGCGTTCATTATTTACACCGTGTTTTTGATTAAGAAGAATAAATGTAAAAAAAATCATTGGTAGCCTCTGCTGCATCGTCAGTTGCTCTATTCCATCACTCGCATCGGATTGTGGATAGCAGTCGACAATCTTCTCCAGGTATCTCACCTAAAAATATTGTAAGTTCTGAGGCGTCGATAATTTCTCGTATAAACTGGTAAATCGATAGATCGACAGCTCTGCGTTCTGTGTCAGCGTGAAGCGAAATGTCCATCAGGACATTTGACATAGGAGGGTAGTGTAAACAACAAAAACACTACACCCTGTTTACATGCACTTCAGCAGCGAGTATGTATTGTTAATTAATACAATATTCACTGAATTTGTTCAGATTTAGAGGTGGTACACTGTTAGAGAATAATGACTTGAAATTCAGAAATCACCTAGAAATAGATTTAAGGATAGATCAAAGTGTGCAACTAACTCGTAACTCATCTAAGAAGAAAAATCTGCCAGAGAAATCTGCATAAGCAGACCAAAACAAACAAAAACAACATATAATGCAGAATTTATTGGAGATGGGTGTAAAAGGTCACGAGGCCTGACTGAAAAGTGAGTTTTATCACATTTGTCTTTCAGTATGCTTATGCGCCATTGACATTTGATCTAGATCTAGTTTCCGAGTAACACCGTGCAGGCTTCCTCAGTGCTGATGTCGGCAAAACAATTATCGTGTACTGAAATCTCACCTTTTACAGACTGTAGTAAAACTCACTTTCGTTGCAAATTTTTGGTTCATTCAATAGATATGAAGCCGTTTTATTGATTTAAATGAAATAAGTGGCTCAAAATGGCAAATTAAACTCCATGGATATTACCGAAGATTTTCCTATTATACACGATGCTTGCATATACATTTGTTATTCCATCCTCAAAGCAAAAACATACAACTGGCTCCCTAACACACACACACGCACACACACACACACATGACCATCAACAATTACAAACAAAAAGCAACTGGGCACGTCACATCTCTTGCTAATGGTCATTTGACTGGCTCAGGCGCTCCTTTCGTGTGCGAAATTCCGACCGCTTCGAGTAATAAAAAAAAGATATTATTTTGCTGACACTGGACTGGCTGTCGGGACGCCCATCAGGCTTTGCTCCAACGAAGGAATGTTTCGAGTGTTCGCGTTGGTTTGGCAAACGGCACAAAACGGACGCCATCACAAAACTGGGGGAACCTACTATCAGAGATGCATGTACCCCACAGACAGTACTTGGCCGGCATTTCTAATGCCTTTTCTGCGTCTTTTACCAGTATCTGGCCATCTTTCCCGCGGTCTTACTGTCTTACAAAGCGTGCCTACTCTGCGCTACACCCGCAGACACTTACCGAGTGCAGTCCCCTGGATTTCCGAAGATCGTCTATTCTCTAATGTGGCATCTAGATCCATACCAGTCAGCTCAGTTGATAAACATCAGCATGTTTCGTTGGATAGCATTAGATAAAGACTTTAATGGAACAGAAAACAACTTGAAATACCGATAAAAGGTGTAGCCTGACCCACGGGCCTCTTAGGTGTCCTTTTTGGAGCAATCCATCGCCGCGCAGCACAGTATTTATCGTATCTATGAAAACGATTCGCGGCTTTAACTTTTTGCTCAGGGGGCATCGCTCGCACAGTCACTTCAAGTGTTCCTTCAGTAACAGTTAAGCGGTCTCTGTTATTCAACGTCTGTGTGCAAAATCAACACACAAGGTAGCTAATTAGCGCTCGAAAGACGTCACACAAACACAACAACAAAGACGCTAATTAACTCCCTTGTGTGTTGAAGCTGCAGGATCGCTCTTGGCCTTGTCTTTTTCAGATTGTGCCAAATCACTATGAGGCTAGCATGTAAATATATTTGTGTATATATTGAGCCATGTCCTGTCTTGAATGAAAAAAAATTAGGCCGGTATTCTGTGCCTTTTAACAGAAGTAAGTGTTCGTTACTGATCGATATAGCCTGATTTAAAAAACAAAAACAAAAAACATAGATTACAGACTTGCCTCTCTGTCCTATAATAAAAGCACCCCGAGCAATCGATTACGAGGATTGCACCATTTCTGATGACAGTTGCGCTGGAAAACATGAACGCCGGACTGATTATATGATTCACACTTTCACATTCCCTCGAAGTATTATTCCCCTTTTGCCATGCAACTTCAACTTTTTTTTAAGCTACGCCTTCTGGTACTATGATGAGCTCTGAAATGACAGATGTTGACAGACCATGTATCCATTAAAAACCTCCGCCCTACCAGTTTCTGCTTCCTCATCTCTGAAAAAAGAATTTAATAAAAAATAAAAATAAAAAAAATAAAAAGGTGCATAGGCCATAGTCTGGACTGTAGGGTGTATGGGTGAAAACATGGACATTTTGCTCGTCTAGATAGGACACAGTGACCAGGCGTTTTGAGTGCTGGCGTTACCACCAAAAAGTATATTTTTTCAGGTGTTAACGGTATTTTGGGGTCACGGTTGCGTCACATTACAATCTGCAACACCAAGGTCGCTGTAAAACTCTGTCTATTCCTCATGAAGTTTGACAGGATTGTCTTCATCCTCTTAAAAACGTAGAAGCCAATGAGTCCCTTTCTTTGCTCCATTTTGTTAGGCACACGTCAGAACATCATGTAATGAATGACGTCAGAACTCTACATCGGCCGCCTGTTTCTGTTTGAAAATATGCACACTAAGAAAACAAAACATCATCTTTTGTTTGATCTAATTATTTGGTAGGTTTTGAACATATTTTGAAAGTTATGTCTCATCTGTTATCAGAAAAGGTACAACGGTCGTATTATGTCACGCGACCTCGTTTTCCCCAAGTAGGATTTGGAATTTCGTGTCCTATTTTATACATAATACTTTGTGCGCATACCCAAGTGTAGCACAGCTCGAAAAGCTTATGTTGCTGACTTTTTCATTTTATACCTCATTTGGCCGTAGACTGACAGCCCAAAAGGTTTTCAGGGAAGAACTGACATAGGTAGAATGATAGAGAGAAACAGGGATCTGGTTCCAGATAACTGCAGCCTGGTAAGAGAAAGAGCGCTGACCACTGGACTTTGTTCGGAAGGATGGTATTCTGAACATTCGGGTGTCTGCAGAAGAGCGCAGCTTCCGGGAAGGAGTGTAAAGGTGAAGAAGTTCTGAAAGGTCGATGGGAACCTGGTGAGAAATGAACTTAAAGCAAAGCAGCAAGATTCTCAAGCTCTGTGTAATCTTGATAGTCATCTTCCTTTTGGGGATGCTCCACCTGGATTTCAACCAGGTCTTGTGGCATGAAGAAACAGTCTGCCTAGTATATCCCCCACTCTTCCATTCACAGTATGCAAACTATGGATATCTGCTCGAGGAATGGTTCTAGTTGCCTTAACTGCGGAATATCAAGAGTGCTTGAAAGTTGGCACTTTCGGTGTGCATTATTAATGCATCTCTGCATGGTGGCATTGTGACTGTCCAACAAGGATGAGGTGTGTTGACACATTTTTTTGTTTATTTTTGTTGTTGACATCTATCACTTATTTACCTCTACAGAGAAGATGCATGGAATGTTCCAGATTCATAATGTTTCCATAATGTGGTAATCTCTTTACCTCTAAACGATTTTGCCCAAAACATACTGAACGATGTACTGAAAATATATGGTCTTGTTGGAAGCTTGCTCTTCAATGGTTTTAGTTCTTTGATGGTTTCCTGGTGTCTGTCATCCTCTCGACTGTAATCTCTCCGACAGGAGGCATGGTAATGTGCTTCTCGAGCAGCCAAGTCAGTATCTTGCACCTTCAAAAGGATGTGCTGATCTTGTTTTCTTTTGGTTGCTTCTTTGACAGAATCTTCAGCTGTTTTTGACTAACGTTTTCAACACGTTGTTTCTTTGTATTCGAGTCTTTTCACAAAAGAGACATCTGTCACTGGGCAACAGCTAGCATTAGCATTGTGGTTGATGACGGATTTGCTGTTCTCGCTTTTTGGGGGATCTTGCATCACTCCCTTCTGATGGGTTTTTTTCTTTCAAAATTCTGCAGTCATTTATAAAGTAGCACAATGTGTGATTCCCATGAAGATTCAGCATATACTCATATATTTCATCCACCATATTAAGACTGGACCATTGAACATGTTTAAGTTATTTAGTTCTTGGATTTGTATGTCTCGTCAACCGCACAAGGTCACCTCAGGACAAATCACAGTCACAATTTCTTCACACCAGTTCGAAACGCAAGGAACCAAAACACAAGCAAAACGTTGGCTCACTGTTATACACAGCACATAATCAGTAGCAAACATCCCAGCCAAAACAGTCAATAATTAGCACACACCACTATCTACAACTGCAAAAGATACTTCCAGACAGATTCCCTGTAACGCATTCAGTACAAAATTAAAGAACAATTGATCAGATCACAAATATGTCTAAATCACCTTTTTGAGGCACAGTAACACATATTTTGGTGCCTATTTATATTCTGCAGGCACTCTACATGAGAACCTGCTTAAATCAATTGACTATGAGCAGTGCGACCTATTTTATTTCGCAGGCTAACGCGGGAATTCGCTTCAGCCAAGACTAATGCAATTGAAAAGTATGGAGAGGATTTGGGAAACAAATGAAGGTGAAAGGACCTGGGAATCAGAAATTAGGACAAGGAAGAAATTATGGCACTGACTAAGCATATTTGTCTATATTCTGACCTACTCCGTGCTTTTAAGTAGGTAGTCCAAAGTGATTTTGTAAATCAATAGTTGACTATCAGACTTGATATATTTGTATAGATCTTTCACATCTGATTTCAGTGATACCAATTTTATGTTGATCACTTGAGTAGTTCCGCAGTTATGATTTTTTAAATATTTATTTTGCCCCAGTTTGCCCACAAAATGCAAATTAGAGAAGTCCTGAGATTTAAGGTCCCATCTGGAAGCTATATTGCATATAACCTGTCTCATATTTCCACAGTACAATTAATAGGCCCAATTTTTTGTAGACCTTCATTTTGATTATTCTTCCTGATATTTCACGTCAAACTTGCTAAATTCATTAAAAAATGCCATCCGTCACTCTTAAAAATGGTTAAAAACAAATCATAACTCTTCTTCTACTTGTCCTATCACCTTACTTTTTGTACCAAAATAACCACAGTTAAGAACTCTACATGATGCCATACTTTCTGATTGATCACAGAGAAATTTTAACAGTCCATTTTTTCAGGCTGATCTTGCATCACCTTACAGGCCCCGTTTCAAGGGCATATATGCGGAAGCGATGTCCCCAAAATCCTCTGTCTCCAACATCCTGGAATTGTTGCTAACTGGATTGACTTCAAACCCCCATTTAGAAACAAAATGCACAGCAGTCTCGGTTATGTCTTCTTTTTGCAGCCATTTATCTAATATATACGAAACGAATAAACCCAAAATTTGCAACAGAAAGTGAGTGTAATCATATATATGTGTCCTTTAGTATGCATATGCTCCTTTCAGACATTTGATCTAGATCTAATTTCTGATTAACCGTGCATGCTACCTGAGTGCTGATGTCAGTAAAACAATTGATCGACTCACCCATTTACAGAATGAATCAGTCACTTTTGTTGCAAATGTTGGCTTCATTCGCTAGATCTGTTTGGGTGATTTTGATTATATTTGTGGCCAAAAATGGCACTTGAAATGTCCCAGGAATTTCCGAGTGTCTCCTTGGATATTACCAATAAAGCCTCTACTAGACTGTCATTAGTAGAAACGTTTGCTAGAATTGCTGTTTATAAATAAATTTATGCGGTCGCCTCAGCGGCCATGGCTGACCGTGCGGCTTTGGTAATAAAATATCTTTGTTATCACGTTTCAGCAGCTGAGTGTTGGACGTATGAATAGTTTTGAACTCTTATTTTAGTATAACTTTGAAGAAGAAAGATTGATCTTTCTACTGATATTTTTTTTATGAGAGTGTCCGTGGTCTAAGAATAGTACAACATCCGTTAAACACATTTCAAACAACTTTATTCAGGACTTCTGCTTGTCGAAGGTAGCCATCATGGATATGGAAAGAAAGTTTAGCAACAGCACTTTTGATTGATATAGATAGCATCATGGCTGGACTAGCCTACGTCCAACACTCCGCGTCTGAAAACTGCTTACAGCGACCGGTGTTCGCAGCCTATGCGCATCGCTGACAGAAGG
>JABMCL010000140.1:0-2500 GCA_018857735.1 Alviniconcha marisindica
CCCCCTCCCCCCCCCCCTCCCTTCCTTTTCCCCCTCCCCCCCCCCCCCCCCCCCCCCCCCCCCCCCCCCCCCCCTCCCTTTTCCCCCCCCTCCCCCCCCCCCCCTCCTCCCTTTCCCCCTCCCCCCCCCCCTCCCCCCTTTTTCTCTTCCCCCCCTCCCCCCCCCCCCCCTCTCCCCCCCCTTCTTCCCCCCCCTTTTCCCCCCCCCCCCCCCCCCCCCCCTCCCCCCCTCCCCCCCCCCCCCCTTTTCCCCCCCTCCCCCCCCCCCCCCCCTTTTTTTCCCTTTTTCCCCCCCCCCCCCCCCCCCCCCCCCCCCCCCCCCCCCTCCCCCCCCTCCCCCCCCCCCTTTTTTTCCCCCCCCCCCCCTTTCCCTTTCTTTTCTCCCCTTTTTCCCCCCCCCCCCCCCCCCCCCCCCTCCCCCCCCCCCTCCTTTCCCCCCCCCCCTTTCCCCTCCCCCCCCCCCCCCTTCCCCCCCTTTCCCCCTTCCCCCCCCCCCCCCCCTTTTCCCCCCCCCCCTCTTTCCCCCCTTCCCCCCCCCCCCTTTCCCCCCCCCCCCCCCTCTTTTTTCCCCCCCCCCCCTCCCCCCCCTTTTTCCCCCCCCTCCCCCCCCCCCTCCCCCCCCCCTCCCCCCCTCCCCCCCCTCCCCCCCCCCCCCCCCCCCCCCCCCCTTTCCCCCCCCCCCCCCCCCCCCCCCCCCCCTCCCCCTTTTCCCCCCCCCCCCCCTTCTTCCCCCCTTTTTTCCCCCCCCCCCCCCTCCCCCCCCCCCCCCCCCCCCCCCCCCCCCCCCTTTTCCCCCCCCCCCCCCCCCCCCCCCCCTTTTCCCCCCCCCCCTTTTCCCCCCTCCCCCTTTCCCCCCCCCCCCCCCTCTCTTCCCCCCCCCTTCCCCCTTTCCCCCTCCTCCTTCCCTCCTCCTCCTCCCCTCCCCTCCCTTCCCTCCTCCTCCTCCCCCTCCCTCCCTTCCCTCCTCTCCTCCCCTCCCTCCCTCCCCCTCCTCTCCTCCCCCCCCCTCTCTTCCCTCCCCTCCCCTCCCCCCTCCCATCCTTCCTCACTCCCCTCCTCCTCTTCTACAAGCAAGCTATAATATATACTTATTCAATTGCACTCCCTTCCCTCCTCCCCTCCCCTCCTCCCTTCCCTCCTCCTCTCCTCCCATCCCTCCCTTCCCTCCTCTCCTCCCCTCCCCTCCCTCCCTCCTCCTCCTCCCCCTCCCCTCTCTTCCTCCTCCTCCTCCTCCCCCTCCCCTTCCCTCCCTCTCCTCTCCCCCTCCCCTCCTTCCCTCCTCCTCCTCCCCCCCTCCCTCCTTCCCTCCTCTCCTCCTCCCCTCCCCTCCCTCCTCCCTCCTCCTCCCCTCCCCTCCCTTCCTCTCCTCTCCCCCTCCCTCCCTCCCTCCTCTCCTCCCCCTCCCTCTCTTCCCTCTCTCCTCCTCCCCTCCCTCCCTTCCCTCCACTCCTCTCCTTCCTCTTTATAAAGCAACGCTTCCTCCTGCTCTTAACCAGCACTCCCTCCCTCCTCCACTTCCCCCACCCCTCCTTCCCTCTCCCCCTCCCCTCCTCCCTCCTCCCCCCCTCCTTCCCTCCCCCTCTCCTCCCCTCCTCCCCCCCTCCTCCCTCCTCCTCTCGTCTCTCCCATCCCTCCTCCTCCCCCCTCCCTCCTTCCCTCTCCCCCTCCCTCCTCCTCCTCCCCTCCCTCCTACTCCTCCCCTCCCTCCTCCTCCCCCTCCCCTCCTTCCCTCTCCTCCTCCCCCTCCCCTCCCTCCTCCTCCCCCTCCCCCTCCCTCCCTTCCCTCCTCCTCTCCTCTCCTCCCCTCCCTTCCCTCCTCCTCCCCCTCCCTTCCATCCTCCCCCCTCCCCTCCCTTCCTCCTCCCTCCTCTCCCCCTCCCCTCCCTTCCCTCCTCCTCTCCCCCTCCCCTCTCTCCGTCCCCTCCCCCTCCCCTCCCTTCCTCCTCTCCCCCTCCCCTCCTTTCCCTCCTCCTCTCCCCCTCCCCTCCCTTCCCTCCTCCTCCTCCCCTCCAAGCCTCCATCCTCCTCCTCCCCTCCCTCCCTGCCCTCCTTCTACTCCCTCCCCTCTCTTCCCTCTCTCCTACCTTCCACCATCTCTCTCTCTCTCTCCTCCTCTCCTTCTATACAAGAAAAATCTCATAATATATACTTATTAAATTGCACTAATATAATTCCTCCTCCTCCCCCACCCCTCCATCCCTCCTCCTCTCCTCCCCTCCCTCCTTCCATCCTCCTCCTCCCCTCCCCTCCCTTCCCCTCCCCTACTCCCCTCCCTCCTTCCCTCCTCCTCCTCCTCCCCCTCCCTCCTCTTCCTCCTCCTCCTCTCCCCCTCCCTCCCTTCTCCATCTCCCCCCCCCTCCCTCCCTTCCCTCCTCCTCCTCCCCCTCCCTCACTTCCCTCCTCCTCCTCCCCTCCCTCGCTCCTCCTCTCATCCTCCCCCTCCCCTTCCTTCCCTCAGCTTCCTCCTCCTCCTCTTATACAAGCAATCTCATAATATTTTT
>JABMCL010000140.1:12500-32500 GCA_018857735.1 Alviniconcha marisindica
GAGACAACAGAGAGAGGTGGGGAGAGAGAGAGGGGGGGACGAGAGAGAGAGAGAGAGAGAGAGAGAGAGAGAGAGAATAATAAAAATATATAATCCAAAAAAAAAAAAAATGTCCGCCGAGACCTGCTTTGACACGAAAGATAACGCCGGGAAAGAAACATCCAATCCCAGCGCTCGTGTGTTTGTGACCTGGCCCGCCCGAGCCAAGGCTAGCTAGCTACATACAGCGCTGTGGCCTGGTTTCATTTCGGCGACCCTTTTATGTAACATCCACCAACCAGTATTTTACTCTGTGACGTCCGCTTACAGCGTCAGCAAAGCCGAGCGCGCGCGCGCGGCGGAGGCGCCGAGTTCGTGTTCGGCGGTGCTCGGCACGACTCGGCAAGGCTTGCGCGAACTCCAAGGTGAAATGCGTGCGCGCGACGTGTTTTTGTTCCGATGATTATGTTAGAGGATTGAATCACCGGCTTAAATAGTGCACACTCCTTCGCTTTCGCTTCTTCTAAACGCTCCTACCAGTTGTAGCGCATGGCTGCTTCTGTCTTCGCTTGCTCGCTGGACCGGAGTAGACTGACAACACTAGCTCACGTACACCGAGTGGAACAGAAACCAGTTCGTGATACGAGTTTCCACTGGAAGTTGAGGGCCCTGCGCTGATCTTGGCGCAAGCTGCTGTTACGTAGATATGTGACCTGCTTGTGTAACAACACCCCTACGAAGATACTGAATAGAAGGGGAAGAGAGAAGACTTGACTGAAGGAGCACGAAAGAAGACTCGAGTTTCATAACAACAGCGTGCATTTTTAGTGTGTCAGTGCTTCGCCGCATGACTGCTGTACAGAGGCGGGACAAGTTGACTGTTTTACTTGATGTCCGGTTTGAAGATCGCTTTTGCTTGATGCTGATATGGGGTGAGTTACATTTTGTGTGCACTGGTCAAACAAACATGCGAATAACGACCAAATATTATGAAGGAAGTATCAATGACAGGCTTTGTAATATTGTGAGGTCTGAACTTACAGGTCAGTCACGGCACTTGAGAAAGCACAAATGAGGCGAACTCACTACATATTATTGTGCCCGACTCTTTCTCGTAAACAGAAAAGACAACTTACGTATTGTGTGGGGCTTTTTCTCGTAAACAGACAAGACGAACAGGCTAAATAAAAAAAGCAATTGTGTATACAATTTTCTCGTTGAATCAGTAACCGCTTTGTGTAAACATATGATCCTATTTCAGTTATATTTTTCATCAGAAAATAGCATGTAAGAATGCTTACACTGGATTCGCTGATTTTGCTAATCGATCGTTTGATTTCACTGAAACATAATTTATAACACCCACCAGCTCATCTGTTCATTGACTCGGGCCAGCTAGCGATTGATTCATTCATGGGAGTCTCCAAGCAACGGCGGTTTGTCATAAATTGAGTGAGAGACGATATGACTGTCTTTGCTGCGGGCAAAAATGAACAGTGACAGACGTATCGTATTTTACTTCAGAGAAAACATCCCCATCACTTAGCTGTTTTATGGTGGCGGCGGTGGTGGTGGTGGTGGTGGTGGTGGTGGTGATGGTGGTGGTCTTCGATCTTGCTGGAAACTATGGAGGGGAGTGTGGTGGGGGCCGGAAAGGGGAAGGGAAGGGTGGAGGGGGGTGGGGGTGGGGGTGGGGCAGGACTTTGTTCAATAATGTGACCACTCAACATACTGGCTTCTTTTTTACGGTGTCGCGTTCTGACCTGGCCCAGCTGTGTGAGACGGTTTGGCGTAGTGGTAAGAGGCACCGGTTGCCGGTAAGCCGAACAGAACTGTGGTATGGCTGTTGTCTGGTTCAGATCTCAGTTTCGTTTTACCTTTCTTTTAAATTGTGTGTGTGTGTGGTGTGTGTGTGTGTGTGTGTGTGTGTGTGTGTGTGTGTCGTGTGTGTGTGTGTGTGTGTGTGTGTGTGTGTGATTTGGTAGTCTCTCCCTGGTATTACCTACGCGCGGGTGTTTAAAGACATCTCTGTCAGTCTCTCTGTCTGTCTGCATTCACACACACACACACACACACACACACACACACACACACACACACACACACACACACACCCCCCCATCTCTCTCTCTCTCTCTCTCGCTCTCTCTCTCTCTCTCTCTCTCTCTCTCTCTCTCTCTCTCTCTCTCTACTCGTGCTGCGTTTTTGAGAACCAGTCCAACGAAATAACAGCCTGACCGATTGTTCAGTAAATGCTTTTCCGGTATACGCTGATCTTAACAGGGAAAATACCGGAAATTACCGGTTAAGACGGACCCTTGCCAGTGTCGATTACAGTCTACCAACTGAACCCTACGAGGGAGCTACTATGGTATCTCTGGTAACAGTGTATCGTTCCATGGTGCTCCGGGGCCCAGGCAAAAATGCCCAGCACCGGTTTACGACATACTCCCGTTTAGACGGAAGGCTGCCGGAAAGTGAGGCTTGACCGGACTGGGTCCCTCGTCAGGTCTCGGCTCTCGGGATGAATGTCGGTCAGGATTATTTTTATTTATTTTTTATTTTTTTAATAATCAAGGGACTAACGCTGTCTGTCCGTGACGTACAAGTATGTTGAGTGGTCCAACTGATTTCGACCGACTGATTTCAAGCCGCCGTCCTGCGTTAGTGACGATTATCTCTCACATCCGTCTCGGTGCGTGTCACCGAGTACGTTGCGTAATGCATGCACCGACCTGTCGTGAGGGTGTTGAGTCAACGCCATGCTGGCGGAGTGACCCCCTCCCTCCCTAACCCCTCCACCCCTTCCACCCCCCCCCACCCCCACCCCACCCCCTTCCACCCCCGGCTCCACCCCCCACCCCCCACCGCCTCTCCCGGCCCACCACTCTTCTGTTCAGTATACTTATAAGGGCTCGGGCCACAGGGAGACCGTTGAGAGGGTTATATTATTGCGCAAGCTGCAGATAAATGTTATCTACGATGTTTGATTGAGTCATCTAAGCAGCAGTTCAGGTTTGCCACTGTTGGTATTTGCACACTCCTAGCACATCTAAAAGCAGTTCAGGTTTGCCACTGTTGGTATTTGCACACTCCTAGCACATCTAAAAGCAGTTCAGTTCTGCCACTGTTGGTATTGCACACGCCTAGTACATTTAACAGCAGTTCTAGTTGCCACTGTTGGTACTGCACACTCCTAGTACATCTAACAGCAGTTCGGTTTGCCATTGTTGGTATTGTACACTCCTAGTACATTTAACAGCAGTTTGCCACTGTTAGTATTGCACACTCCTAGTCCTAGCACATCTAACAGCAGTTCTAGTTGCCACTGTTGGTGCTGCACACTCCTAGCGCATCTAACAGCAGTTCAATTCTGCCACTGTTGGTACTGCACACTCCAAGCACATCTAGTTCGGTTTGCCATTGTTGGTATTTCACACACCTAGTACATCTAACAGCAGTTCAGTTCTGCCACTGTTGGTACTGCACACTCCAAGCACATCTAACAGTAGTTCGGTTTGCCACTGTTGGTTGCACACACCTAGTACATCTAACAGCAGTTCAGTTCTGCCACTGTTGGTACTGCACACTCCAAGCACATCTAACAGTAGTTCGGTTTGCCATTGTTGGTATTTGCACACACCTAGTACATCTAACAGCAGTTCGGTTGGCCATTGTTGGTACTGCACACTCCTAGTACATCTAACAGCAGTTCGGTTTGCCATTGTTGGTACTGTACACTCCTAGTACATTTAACAGCAGTTCAAGTTTGCCACTGTTAGTATTGCACACTCCTAGTCCTAGCACATCTAACAGCAATTCGGTTTGCCACTGTTGGTGCTGCACACTCCTAGTACATCTAACAGCAGTTCAGTTCTGCCACTGTTGGTACTGCACACTCCTAGTACATCTAACAGCAGTTCGGTTTGCCATTGTTGGTACTGCACACTCCTAGTACATCTAACAGCAGTTCGGTTTGCCATTGTTGGTATTTGCACACTCCTAGCACATCTAACAGCAGTTCGGTTTGCCACTGTTTGTATTGCACATATGCACTCCTAGCGACTTCGCCTTTCGGCACCCTTGGGGGGGAAATGTGCTTGGAATTTGCTGATACGGCCGTCAAAAGAAAATTCTGAAACTAGAATGACCGCCAGCGGTGCTAAAACGAGACACCCACACATAAAAGGTTCAAAAGGTACGTGTTCATTATGACAAAACCCAACCCTGCGTTCTTTAAAAAAAAAAATTTTTTTTTTAATGTGTCTCGATCTTGATACTGCTATCTTTGAGAAATTACAAAGGGAATTGATCCACTGCGACCGTGGACACTGCTGTCTCTCAGAACTGAAAAGGACTATTATTATTGCTCTTATCATTATTATTATTGCTATTATTATTTATTATTATTATTGCTATTATTAAAGGGTTATCTAATAGCTGTTGTTTACAACAGAAGAATGCTCCTGTTTCTAAGAACTTAAAGGTAAATATTAAAGGGAAGATTTTTTTTTTATTTTATCTATTAGCTGTTGTTTACAACAGAGAATAATACTCTTATCTCTCAGAACGTAAAGGCAATCATTTGATCTAATAGCTGTTGTTAGCTGTCTTTGGGATTTTAAAGGTAACATTAAAGGGAGTAACTGATTTTATCTGTTAGCTATTGTTGACAACCCAAGATTATCCTGCGTCTGAGGACGTGAAGGTAATATTAAAGGAAATACCTTTTTTTATCTGTTAGCTATTGTTTGCAACAGAGGGTACTCTTTGTCTCTGAGAACTTCAAGGGGACACGTCTGATAGCAATTGTGACTCGTTTAACGAAAACATCATTGTTGTTTACAAATGTTGATGCCTGCCTCCTCCCCCCCACCCCCCCCCCCCCCCCCCCCCCACACACACACACACTTCCTGGGTTTTCTGGGTTTTGCGTCAGAAAGTGGGGCCGTGACACACTGTCGTTTTACGAACACATCAATGTTGTTTACAAATATTGATACCTGCCGCCTCACACCTACCCTCCCTCCCTCCCTCCACCCCCTCCCATCCCCCGTTCCGGGTTTTCTGGATTTTCCCATTGCGTCATAAAGGGGGCCTGTCTGCTCGTCTGCTTTGCGCACCCCCCCCCCCCCCCCCCCCCATTCACCGGCCCGTCCCTCTCTCAGTCGTAGTCGGATCCTCCATCTGTCTTTGCGTAGCCCGTCCGGAACAGCGTTGGATTGGAGAGTGTGTAGTCGTAAACATGTTGTTGCGCCTGGCTGTCGGTGGAAAACCGTCCGTAGACTGGCTACCTCGTAGCAAGCAGATCGCTTGATCGATGTCGTCGTCGGTGTATTTGTGGACTGATCAGTTTGAACCAGCTAGAAAAAAGAAAAGGAATTATGTGTGTGTGTGTGTGTGGGGGGGGGGGGGGGGGGGGGGGGGGGGGGGGGGGTGGGGGGGGGGGGGAGGGGGGGGGGTGATGGCGTAAAACACCAAGTCTCTCTCTCTCCTACGTCCTACCCCTTTGACCGAGACGTTAAATCTCTCTGTCTCTCTCTCTCTCTCTCTCTCTCTCTCTCTCTCTCTCTCTCTCTCTCTCTCTCTCTCTCTCTTTCTCTCTCTGTGTGACGTAACCCTACCCCTTTGACCGAAACGTTAAAACCCAAGAACTCTCCGTCTCTGTCTCTGTCTCTCTCTCTCTGTCTCTCTGTCTCTGTCTCTGTCTCTGTCTCTCTCTGTCTCTCTCTCTCTCTCTCTCTCTCTCTCTCTCTCTCTCTCTCTCTCTCTCTCTCTCTCTCTCGTGAGTCCTGAGGTGTCCATAATTATGCTAGGCGACTGACGAGACTGACGTTAAAACCCGAGAACTATCTCTGTTATCTGTAACTACAACCTGGCTGCCGTGCTTCCAGATGCCTCCTCGGGTACATTAAACCAAACGGGTGCATGGCCGGTTAGGTGAACAAACAGACAAAGAAAAACAACAACAACAAAAAACAACAAAATGCAAACAAAGAGAAAAAAAACCCAAACCAAAAAACAAACAAAGAAAAAATAAAAAATAAAAATCCAAGCGCCGATATGACTACAGCGTTTGATGTCTGATGATTTCCCGACATCCGAGAACCTGAATCTCCACATCGTCATCCACTGATGATTGGGCGGAACTCCTCGTAAACCGTCGATCTCCTTTTGGATAGAATCCGTGTGTACATGGACGGGCCGTTAGCCTACCGTGCCTGCAGCCTGTGTCTGCGCGTTCTCTCTGCGTGCCGAGTAGGTGGGTGGGTGGGTGGCTGGGTGAGTGAGTGAGTGACATGATGACCTCATTCAGGTCAGGCCGTGTTTGTGACCGGAACGCCGGTATTGCGTCACTCCGCAGTCGGGAGTAAACACACGCCAGAAAATGGCGCAGCCGCCGCGGTGACGGAAATAGCTTCTCGGTCAAGTTCGTTTGCTCGACTGAGCGAGGCGTTGAGCGAGGCGTTTGCAAATAGTGTCACGCTTGGTTAGGTCTTCTACTACTTTTTTCTTTTCTTTTCTTTTCTTCTTCTTCTTCTTCTTCTTCTTTTTCTTCTTCTTTTAGGCGAATCGATTCAAGAGTGGTTTGGGATTTTTTTTAAATTTAGTTTTTATTGGTCATTCATTCTAGGCGAAGTGTCACAATATTTGATCCACTTCGAGTGTGTATTATTAGGAACCAAATCCTCGCCCCCCCCCCCCCCCCCCCCCCCCCTCCCCCCCCCCCCACCCCTTTCTTCTTCTTCTTTGTCAGAGGTCGTGTGGACGTTTACAAAGCACCATGAAACCAGAAATGCTTAGAGTCGAGGTGGTCGTCCTGGGCTGTCCGTCCCTAATAAGTCTGATCAGTGGGTTTTGTGGACGTAAAGCAACACTGAAACGAAATTCTTTCTTTCTTCCTTCCTCATTCCCCCCCCCCTCTCTTTTCTTTGCCAAGCACATCAATGTGGGCATTTATTCAGAAACATACATCTAAAGCCTTTTTTCTGTTCGTCATTGGAAAAACAGCGAACCAAAATGACTGCGCCAGAAGAAAACAGTAGATGCATATTTTGTATTTTGTTTTCAGCCTGTCAGTAGGCCAACACCACTGGCCTACACCATATTCAAAACATGGTAAAAAAATAAAATAAAAATAAATAAATAAAGCGACAGTCACTCATTCAGAACCACCTTCGACAAAGCGCAGTGAGTCGACTCAAGAACGTAGAACAGCGCGGCATGATAAAAGCGATCATCAGACTTACGTCCTGGGGAACCCGTCCCTAATAAGCCTTATGGTTTCTGTGGACGTTAAGCACCATGTTTACTTACTTACTTACGTCCTGGGTTCGGTTCCCCTTTAAGTGTGATTTTCATTAACTGTCGACCTTTTCGTACTTCAGTTGTGTCATCGTTAAATAATTGCAGGCAGCTGTTACTGCCAGGACCCGCTGGATTCCACATACCCCACCCACCCCGCCTCCACCCCCACTCCCGCCCTCACCTCCTTGTGTAAAAACTTGCACACAAATCGACTTATTGCCCTTGATTCAGGTGTGTCGAAAGCGTAGTTCGTGTTTTAATTAACCAACAAAGGGAGCTAATAGCGCTTGTTCGACCGACCACAACTAGATTAACCGCCCTTGATTCGTGTGTGTCGAAGAACGTAGTTCGTGTTTAATTAACCAACAAAGTGAGGTGACAGAGCGTTTGATTGATATCAAACATATGACAAGTATGACAAGAGAGGTATTGCCTTAAAGGGAACACGAAGAGAAGACGCGGCTCTCTGCCCGAAAGCGTAGAGAATGTGCAGGTTATTTCCATTTGTCGGTTTTGTATCAAGTTGATGTTCTGTCAGAGTTTGTTCCACAAGTGTACTTTTCCTGCTTCAAATTTGAGCTCCCATAGGCTGTGGTGATTGGTTCTTTACCAGTGAATGTCTAAGAGCAGTAGAGAGGAAAGAAAAAAGAAGAAGAGGAATTCTGCTTTTTAATCTTTTGCGTTCTACTTCTTCTTCCTCCTCTTCCTCTTCTTCTTCTTCTTCTCCTTCTCTGTATGACGTATTGAGTGTTGCAGTGTTTGTCATCAGCGACAGATTTGTAAGAAAGCCGACTTGTGCTTAAATCTTTATTCTTGTGTAATAAAGTTCTCTCTCTCTCTCTCTCTCTCTCTCTCTCTCTCTCTCTCTCTCTCTCTCTCTCTCTCTCTCTCTCTCTCCCTCTCTCTCTCTCTCTCTCTCGTACGTTTTTGGACGTTTAATTTTCGGTAGTTGGTCTTTTGTTTTTTTGTTTTTTGTTTTGTTTTTCTTGGGGGGGGTGGGGGTGTGTGTGTGTGTGAGAGAGAGAGAGAGAGAGAGAGAGAGAGAGAGAGAGAGAGAGAGAGAGACCCTCCGGTAATAGCAACGATGACAAAGCACAATAAGAAAGGAATAAAATTCAGGAAGATCAGATGTGTCACCTGGCCATGACATAAGAGACACGCTCTGAAATGCGGGCTCCGCCCCGGCAGTGAACACGAAAGGCATAAAAATGCAGGATCGATTTGTGGACGCAGGTGTGACGCACGTCAATTGCGTGTTTTGAAATCCACTGGTCCTTTTTTTATTTTATTTTATTATTATTTTTAAAAAATCAGTGGTATTTCAAGCTCTGACTGACTCCTCCCGGTATTTCCGCGAAAGAAAAGAAAGAAAAAAAAAACTACCTCGAGGGTGTTTCAAGCTCCTCTCTCTCTCTCTCTCTCTCTCTCTCTCTCTCTCTCTCTCTCTCTCTCTCTCTCTCTCTTCCCCCTCCTCTACCGCAGAGATTTCCGCTTCGTTTCGGTTCAGTGATCCTGGGTCTCTCTCTCTCTCTCTCTCTCTCTCTCTCTCTCTCTCTCTCTCTCTCTCTCTCTCTCTCTCCCGAGAAGGTTTTTGAAAAAAACGTTCATCCCGGAGGAATTTGTCACGTCATGCTCTGTCGAGAGTAAACATCATGATGCGTCTTGGGCCAGCCCTTTGGCGTTCAGTTTTTGTTGCGATACATTTCATCTTCAGGCGCAGTTATAATTATAGTTCAACCTGCACTTGCGGTATTTTGATGACGTTTTAATGCCTTTTTGAGGTGTGTGTGTGTGTGTGTGTGTGTGTGTGTGTGTGTACTACTGATAGAGATAGCCGTGCAGAGCGTGATCTGTAGCTATACACCACCTGTGTACTACTGATAGTGATAGCCATGCAGAGCGTGATCTGTAGCTGTATGCCACCTGTGTACTGCTGATAGAGATAGCCGTGCAGAGTGTGATCTGTAGCTGTACGCCACCTGTGTACTGCTGATAGAGATAGCCGTGCAGAGCGTGATCTGTAGCTGTACGCCACCTGTGTACTACTGATAGAGATAGCCGTGCAGAGCGTGATCTGTAGCTGTACGCCACCTGTGTACTACTGATAGAGATAGCCGTGCAGAGCGTGATCTGTAGCTGTACGCCACCTGTGTACTACTGATAGAGATAGCCGTGCAGAGCGTGATCTGTAGCTGTACGCCACCTGTGTACTACTGATAGAGATAGCCGTGCAGAGCGTGATCTGTAGCTGTATGCCACCTGTGTACTACTGATAGAAATAGCCGTGCAGAGTGTGATCTGTAGCTGTACGCCACCTGTGTACTAGATAGAAATAGCCGCAATAAGCTGGAAGGCGTTACTGTGACTCCTCCCCATCTCCACCCCCCCCCCCCCCCCCGCCCCAACCACACACACACACACACACACACACACACACACACACACACACACACATAATCACCCGTCTCGCGTTTCCTTAGATCTGATTGCCAAAGCCTGGTCTATCGATCCGTAAAACTTGCAGAGGTACGCAAATGTTTAATTTTGTTTGATATGTTGGTGAGAGAAAAAATATGTGGGGCCTTCACTGATGAGAGAGAGAGAGAGAGAGAGGAGAGAGAGAGAGAGAGAGAGAGAGAGAGAGAGAGCATCTTAGAGTGTGTGTGTGTGTGTGTGTGTGTGTGTGTGTGTGTGTGTGTGTGTGTGTGTGTGTGTGTGTGTGTGTGTGTGTGTGTGTGTGTGTGTGTGTGTGTGTGTGTGTTTGTATGAGTGAGTGAGAGAGTGTGTGTGTGTGTGTGTGTGTGAGAGAGAGAGAGAGAGTGTGTGTGTGTGAGAGAGAGAGAGTGGGTCAGGCAACGGACATCAGTTACTTTTTCGTGGTAGGGTGCGTTGGGGAGGGAGGGAGAGTAGGGAGGGAATGTTGGCCGCAGCAGCTGACGTCAGTTACTTTTATTTGGGGGCGCGCAGGACAGGGGGGCGGGGGGGGGGGTTGGCGTTGGACGATGACGTTGCCCTTTGGCGATCAGCGGAGACTGACGAGGCTGCTTTGTGTATGATGAAAATCAACAAGGAGTCAAGTGCCAAGGCTACACCCCCCCACCGCAGGGAAGACATTGAAAACGACGAGAGGGGAAGGGGGAGTCGGTGGGAGATTGTGTGTGTGGGGGAGAGACAGACAGACAGACAGTGACTAGACAGACGGAGAGAGAGAGAGAGAGAGAGAGAGAGAGAGAGAGAGAGAGAGAGAGGACAGACGGAGAGAGAGAGAGAGAGAGAGAGAGAGAGAGAGAGAGAGAGAGAGAGAGAGAGAGAGAGAGAGACTCTGAGACAGACAGACGGAGAGAGACGAGACAGACGGGGAGAGAGAGACACACACACACAGAGCGCGCGCGCGCGAGAGAGAGAGAGAGAGAGAGAGAGAGACTTGAACCATGGGACTGGTTCTAAAAACAGGATTGTGACGACGGAGGAGTGGCACTGGAAAAAGGGGGGCGGGAGTGTCCCTTGCTTCAGAGAACTGTGAGGGAATGGGGATGTGGCCGACGAGGGTGGGGGTGGGGTGGAGGGGGGGGGGGGAGGGAGTGAGGGAGAGGGAAGCCGGAGGGGGGCAGGGGGGGTTGGTGGGGGGAGGAGGGGGGAGGGGGAGCAGGTCTTATAAATAGCGATGAATCAAGAGACGGAAGTGTGATTTCGTCATCCGAGGCTGGTCCCTCGCAGGTGCCACATTCGTCACAATGGTGCGAACGTCTGGGTCGTCGCCGACTCGCCCTGTCGCTCGCTGCCTGTTTGAACAGCCGAGGAGCTGGCTTTTTTTTTTTTTTTTGTACGGTTTGCACGTGCCCGACGTGCCCGACGTGCCCTGTCGGTTCAGTAACGGCGGGACCTCGGTGCGTGCTTGCGCGGTCTATGCCATCCAGCCACAACGACTAAACGACCGCCACTTGACGGACGGGATCGGTTGCGGATGGAGCTGGCGGTTGTGGAAATATCATCAACTTGTTTTTGTCTTGCCGTCCGTGCATCTGCCTTGCCGTCTCTCTCTCTCTCTCTGTCTGTCTCCCTCTCTCCCCCTCTGTCTCAGTGTCTGTCTCTGTCTCGCTCTGTCTCCATGTCTCTCGCTCTCTCTCTCTGTCTGTCTCCCTCTCTCCCCCTCTGTCTCAGTGTCTGTCTCTGTCTCGCTCTCTCTCCATGTCTCTCGCTCTCTCCCTATGTCTCTCTCTCTCTCTCTCTCTCTCTCTCTCTGTCTGTCTCACGCTCTCTCTCTGTCTGTCTGTCTGTCTCTCTGTCTGTCTGTCTGTCTGTCTGTCTCTTCTCTCTCTCTCTCTCTCTCTCTCTCTCTCTCTCCCTCTCTCTCTCTCTCTCTCTCTCTCTCTCTCTCTCTCTCTCTCTCTCTCTCTCTCTCTCTCTCCATGTCTCACGCTCTCTGTCCGTCTGTCTGTCTCTCTCCATGTCTCACGCTCTCTCTCTGTCTGTCCGTCTGTCTGTCTGTCCGTCTGTCTGTCTGTCTGTCTGTCTCTCTCTCTCTCCTGAAAAGGCCGGCAGACGTAAGGAGCGGTTAGCCGGAAACGGTCTGAACCAGCCGGATGAGCGCTGTGTGCACTGCTTGAACTGCCGGACTGGCTTTTTTCAATGCCGGCGAGTTGTTCAGTGAAGATCGCCCAGCTCGGTGACTGACAGCTCGACTCTGTGTGTGTGTGTGTGTGTGTGTGTGTGTGTGTGTGAGAGAGAGGGAGAGAGAGAGAGAGAGGGGCTGTATGTGTGTGTGTGTGCGTGTGTGTGTGTGTGTGTGAGAGAGAGGGGCTGTATGTGTATGTGTGTGTACGGCGCGCGCGCGCGGGCGTGTGTGTGCAGTTTAGTGTGTGTGTGCGGTCCCGGGGTTGTGTGTGTGTGTGTGTGTGTGTGTGTTTTGTGTGTGTGTGTGGGGTGTGTGTGTGTGCGCGTTTTTGGGCTTGTATGTGTGTGCTTGTACGGTGCGTGTATGTGCATGCGCGTTTGTGTGTGTCCGTGTGTGTATATATATATATTGGGGTATCGAAGCTGCTGACAACAACAAAAACACCCCTAAACTGACACGGGTAGATCAAGTCAATGATGGCAAGCAGTGTGCAGCAAACAGGCTACTTACTGAACGAGAGGGAAAAGAAAAGACTCAGAATGAGAGACAGACAGTGAGCGACAGACAAACAAAGGAGAGACGGAGGGAGATGGAGAGACAAACAGAGAGACAGACAGACAGACAGACAAAGGAGAGACCGAGGGAGACGGAGAGAAGCAGAGAGACAGACAGACAGACCAAGGAGAGACAGAGGAAGACGGAGAGACAAGCAGACAGACAGACAAAGGAGAGACAGAGGAAGACGGAGAGACAAGCAGAGAGAGAGACAGACAAAGAGAGACAGAGGGAGACGGAGAGATGAGCAGAGACAGACAGACAGACAAAGGAGAGACAGAGGGAGACGGAGAGACAAGCAGAGACACAGACAGACAAAGGAGAGACAGAGGGAGACGGAGAGACAGACAGACCGACAGACAAAGGAGAGACAGATGGAGACGGAGAGACAAGCAGAGAGACAGACAGACAAAGGAGAGACAGAGGGAAACGGAGAGATGAGCAGAGACAGACAGACAGACAAAGGAGAGACAGAGGGAGACGGAGAGACAAGCAGAGAGACAGACAGACCGACAGACAAAGGAGAGGGAGACGGGGAGGCAAGCAGAGAAACAAAGGAGAGACAGAGGGAGACGGAGAGACAAGCAGAGAAACAGACAAAGGAGAGACAGAGGGAGACGGAGAGATGAGCACAGACAGACAGACAAAGGAGAGACAGAGGGAGACGGAGAGACAAGCAGAGAGACAGACAGACAAAGGAGAGACAGGGGGAGAACGAGAGACAAGCAGAGAGACAGACAGACAAAGGAGAGACAGAGGGAGACGGAGAGGCAAGCAGAGAAACAAAGGAGAGACAGAGGGAGACGGAGAGATAAGCAGACAGACAGACAAAGGAGAGACAGAGGGAGACGGAGAGACAAGCAGAGAGACAGAGTCGAGAGACAGACATACAGAGAGAGAGAGAGTCGAGAGACAGACGGAGACAAGACAGACACAGAGAGATCGACAGGAGAGAGAGAGAGACAGAGAGTCGTATAAACATAGGCGAATTCCTGATGAAACAGTCAGCTCCTTCCGTTTCCTTTTGCCTTTCTTTACAAAAAAAAAAAAAAAAAATCTTTTATTTTATTTGCTGCGCAGTTGATTTGCTGCATTTGCTGCAGACGAAATTGCGTGTTTGGAAGATGACCCATTGAGGGCCTGTTTGCTCGCCACGGCGTATGGGTTGGGCCCGGCGCTGACTGTAATAGTTTGATGATTACATCAGTGCTTCCCCCCCTCTCTCTCTCTCTCTCTCTCTCCCGCCCCCCCTCCCCCAACCATCCCACCATCACCGTCCTTTAATGTCGAATACGTTCAGGTCATTGGAATGTAGAGAATTATTTACGCGCGATCTCTCGATGTCGCGCGGCTTCAGCGTAGTCCGTGCCGTTTCACTTCGCTTTGAAGTCAGATCCGCTCTGTGTGCTGTCGAGTCGCCTTTCCCCCACCCCCACCATTTTTTCTCTCACGTCGCCACCCCCGCTACCCCAGCCCCCCACCCACCCACCCGCACACACAAACACACACGCACACACGCACGCACGCACGCACGCACGCACACTCACACACACACACACACACACACGCACCCCACACACACACACACACACACACACACACACACACACAAAACACACACACACACACAAACACACGCGCACACACACACACACACACACACACACACACACACACACACACACACACACAACAAAAACCACACACACACACACACACACACACACACACACACACACGCACGCACGCACACACGCACCACACACACACACACACACACACACACACACACACACCCCCACAAAACCCACACACACACACACACACACACCCACACACACATACATCCGCACCCACACACACACACACACACACCACACACACACACACACACACAGCACACACACACACACACATGGCCCACCCACACACACACACCCACCACCACACACACACACACACACACACACACACACACACCATGGCACAGTCCACACACACACACACACACACACACACACACACACACACACACAAACCCCCCATAGCACACACACACACACACACACACACACACACCATGGCACAGTCACACACACACACTTAACCCAGCCCCCCTTCTCACTGTTTTCTTTTTAATAATACACCGCGTCACCATTTGGACACTTGTTTCTTTTCTTTCTTTTTTCATGCGTTTTTGTTTTGTTTAAAAAAATAAAATCATATCATTATTTTTAATATTTTGTTTAATATATAAATAATGACAGTGTCGGTGATGCTGCTCCTACCTGTAGAGTACTCGTCTTGAGCAACATACCAGTAGCTTCTCGTCCCCCCCCCCCCACCCCCCTCTCTGTACCTGTACTGATGTAATATACCCGTCATCTTACACGATCTGTACGTGTACTGATGTAATATACCCGTCATTTTACACGATCTGTACGTGTACTGATCTATATCTGTCATCTTACCTTTATCCTCCCTATCCTGAACTGCATGTGTACTGATGTAATATATACCCGTCATCTTACACGATCTGTACGTGTAATGATCTATATCTGTCATCTTACCTTTACCCTCCCTATCCTGAACTGCACGTGTACTGATGTAATATATACCCGTCATCTTACACGATCTGTACGTGTAATGATCTATATCTGTCATCTTACCTTTATCCTCCCTATTCCGATCTGTACGTGTACTGATGTAATATATACCCGTCATCTTACACGATCTGTACCTGTACTGATGTAATATACTCGTCATCTTACACGATCTGTACCTGTACTGATGTAATATACCCGTCATCTTACACGATCTTACGTGTACTGATGTAATATACCCGTCGTCTTACACGATCTGTACCTGTACTTATGTAATATACCCGTCATCTTACACGATCTGTACCTGTACTGATGTAATATACCCGTCATCTTACACGATCTGTACGTGTACTGATCTATATCTGTCATCTTACCTTTATCCTCCCTATCCTGTGTACCTGTACTGGTGTAATATATACCCGTCATCTTACACGATCTGTACGTGTACTGATCTATATCTGTCATCTTACCTTTATCCTCCCTATCCTGAACTGTACCTGTATTGATGTAATATACCCGTCATCTTACACGATCTGTACCTGTACTGATGTAATATACCCGTCATCTTACACGATCTGTACGTGTACTGATGTAATATACCCGTCGTCTTACACGATCTGTACCTGTACTTATGTAATATACCCGTCATCTTACACGATCTGTACGTGTACTGATCTAAATCTGTCATCTTACCTTTATCGTCCCTATCCTGATGTGTACCTGTACTGGTGTAATATATACCCGTCATCTTATACAATCTGTACGTGTACTGATGTAATATATACCCGTCATCTTACCCTATCCTCCTCCTACCCCGATCTGTATCTGTACAGAAATATCGCCGTCATCTTACCATATCCGCCTCTTATCATACTGAAAAGAGTGCCCGTAGCTGTACCTTACCCCGACCTCTGTAGTCATACTGAGCAACATACCCGTAACTCTACCCTACTCTACCCTACCCCGACCCACCCCGATGAGCAACATACCCGTAACTCTACCCTACTCTACCCCGACGAGCAACATACCCGTAACTCTACCCTACTCTACCCTACCCCGACCCACCCCGATGAGCAAAATACCCGTAACTCTACCTTACTCTACCCTACCCCGACCCACCCGGATGAGCAACATACCCGTAACTGTACCCTATCCACCCCACCCCGACCTCTGTAGTCATACTGAGCAACATACCCGTAACTCTACCCTACTCTACCCACCCCGACCCACCCCGATGAGCAACATACCCGTAACTCTACCCTACTCTACCTACCCCGACCCACCCCGATGAGCAACATACCCGTAACTGTACCCTATCCATCCCCACCCCGACCTCTGTAGTCATACCGAGCAACATACCCGTAACTTTATCTACCCCCACATCGATGAGCAACATACCCCTAAGTTGACCTTATCCACCACCCCACCCCATGAGCAACATACCCGTAACTTTACCGTATCCACCACCCCCACCCCGATGATCAACATACCCGTAACTCTACCCTACTCTACTCTACCCCGACCCACCCGATGAGCAACATACCCGTAACTGTACCCTATCCATCCCCCACCCCGACCTCTGTAGTCATACCGAGCAACATACCCGTAACTTTATCTACCCCCACATCGATGAGCAACATACCCCTAAGTTGACCTTATCCACCATCCCCACCCCGATGAGCAACATACCCGTAACTTTACCGTATCCACCACCCCCACCCCGATGATCAACATACCCGTAACTCTACCCTACTCTACTCTACCCCGACCCACCCCGATGAGCAACATACCCGTAACTGTACCCTATCCATCCCCCACCCCGACCTCTGTAGTCATACCGAGCAACATACCCGTAACTTTATCTACCCCCACATCGATGAGCAACATACCCCTAAGTTGACCTTATCCACCACCCCCACCCCGATGAGCAACATACCCGTAACTTTACCGTATCACCACCCCCACCCCGATGATCAACATACCCGTAACTGTACCTGTCCACCCCCACTCCGACCTCTGTAGTCATGAACAACATACCCGTAACTTTATCCAACCCCACCCCGATGAGCAACATACCCGTAACTCTACCTTATCCACCACCCCCACCCCGATGATCAACATATCCGTAACTGTATCCTATCCACCCCACCCCGACCTCTGTAGTCATGAACAACATACCCGTAACTTTATCCAACCCCGTATCCACCACCGATGAGCAGCATACCCGTAACTGTACCCTATCCACCACCCACCCCGACCTCTATTCATATTGAGCAACATACCCGTAACTTTATCCACCCCCACCCCGATGAGCAACACACCCGTAACTGTACCCTATCCACCCCACCCGGCCCGCTGTAGTCATACTGAGCAACAGCATACCCGTAACTGTACCCTATCCACCCCCAACCCGCATTCTGTAGTCATACCGAGCAACAACATACCCGTAACTGTACCCTATCCACCACCCACCCCGACCTCTATTCATACTGAGCAACATACCCGTAACTTTATCCACCCCCACCCCGATGAGCAACACACCCGTAACTTTACCTTATCCACCACCCCCACCCCGACGATCAACATACCCGTAACTGTACCTGTCCACCCCACCCCGCCCGACCTCTGTAGTCATACTGAGCAACATACCCGTAACTTGACCTTATCCACCACCCCCACCCCGATGATCAACATACCCGTAACTGTACCCTGTCCACCCCACCCCGACCTCTGTAGTCATACTGAGCAACACACCCGTAACTTTACCCACCCCCACCCCGATGATCAACATACCCGTAACTGTACCTGTCCACCCCACCCGGCCCGCTGTAGTCATACTGAGCAACAGCATACCCGTAACTGTACCCTATCCACCCCCAACCCGCACTCTGTAGTCATATTGAGCAGCAACATACCCGTAACTGTACCCTATCCACGCCCAACCCACTCCCAGGCGCCCCCCCCCACCCCCACCCCCTCGCTACCGGCCTGTTCAGTCTCAGGTACTCGCTTGCATGCACAACTCTTCAACCAGTCAGGTTTTATCTTACACGAAAAAGGCTAGCAGAGATGGGACGGTGGATGTGGGGGGCCGGGGAGGGGCGGGTGGGGCGGGGGGGGGGGTGGAGGGGTGGAGGGGGGGGGTGAGGGGAGAGTATTCCCGGCCTTTACTCGAGTCAAGCTCCGGCAGGCCGGGTGCGATACGTGGCCCGTGGTGGTGGTGGTGGTGGTGGTGGCGGTGGCGGTGGCGGGTGAAAGGTTCAAGGTGGAGTTGCGGGTCTGCGCGTGCATTCATTCATGCCCAGGCCACGCACGGGCTGAGCGTGGGGGCCACGGTCGTAGATCAGCGAACGGTTTGGGGCCCGGTGCCTTGGCGTGGCCCGCGCGTAATCGTGATCCGTTTTGCGGCGGCTTCGGCGGCGCGGCGCGTATGGTTACCCGAGTGTGCTGTAATTGCAGTTGTGCAGGGCGTTCGCCTCGTTGTTGATGATGATGATGATCGATGCTGCGGCGTGTTTTTAACCGCGGTATGGTTGCCCGAGTGTGCCGTAATTGCAGTTGTGCAGGGCGTTCGTCTCGTTGTTGGTGATGATGATCGATGCTGCGGCGTGTTTAGCCCGGTATGGTTGCCCGAGTGTGCCGTAATTGCAGTTGTGCAGGGCGGTCGTCGTGCTGTTGTTGTTCATAGTGATCGATGCTGCAGCGTGTTTAGCCCATGATGATCGATGCTGCGGCGTGTCTTTAACCGCGGTATGGTTGCCCGAGTGTGCTGTAATTGCAGTTGTGCAGGGCGTTCGTCTCGTTGTTGATGATGATGATCGATGGTGCGGCGTGTTTTTTAACCGCGGTTTGGTTGCCCGAGTGTGCTGTAAATTGCAGTTGTCATGATGTTCGTCGTGTTGTTGTTGTGTTGTTGTTGTTGTTGTTACAGCACACACTCGGGCACCCAAAGGTGGTTTTGATCGATGCTGCGGCGTGTTTAACCCGGTATGGATGCCTGACTGTGCTGCAACTGCAGTAGTGCATGATGTTTGTCGTGTTGTCACTGTTCCTTTTTTAAATATATTTTTTTAATGTTTTATTTTGTGTCTGGTGTTCACAGCATGGTGATATTAGATTGTTGTTATGATGGTCGATGCTGCGCCGTGTTTAACCCGGTATGGTTGCCCGAGTGTGCTGTAACAGCAGTTGTGCAGGGCGTTCGTCTCGTTTATGATGATGATCGATGCTGCGGCGTGTTTTTAACCCGGTATGGTTGCCCGAGTGTGCTGTAAATTGCAGTTGTCATGATGTTCGTCGTGTTGTTGTTGTTGTTGTTGCAGCACACACTCGGGCAACCAAAGGTGGTGTTGATCGATGCTGCGGCGTGTTTAGCCCGGTATGGTTGCCCGAGTGTGCCGTAATTGCAGTTGTGCAGGGCGGTCGTCGTGCTGTTGTTGTTCATAGTGATCGATGCTGCGGCGTGTTTAGCCCGGTATGGTTGCCCGAGTGTGCCGTAATTGCAGTTGTGCAGGGCGTTCGTCTCGTTGTTGATGATGATGATCGATGCTGCGGCGTGTTTACCCCGGTATGGTTGCCCGAGTGTGCCGTAATTGCAGTTGTGCAGGGCGGTCGTCGTGCTGTTGTTGTTCATAGTGATCGATGCTGCGGCGTGTTTAGCCCGGTATGGTTGCCCGAGTGTGCCGTAATTGCAGTTGTGCAGGGCGGTCGTCGTGCTGTTGTGACGATGATGATCGGATGCTGTGTTCCTGAATGAAACGTGACGCGCGTTCGTGTAGCGTGAGGATGGGTTTTTGTTTTTTTGTTTTTGTTACTTACTTGCAGTCGTTGATGGTAACGGTGGTGTTCATCACTGTATTGGTAGATTTAATTGATGTAGCGGCTGTAGTATCCCGGCACCGGTGGAAAAGCTGAGCTGTTTGCATCGATCGTCCTCTCTT
>JABMCL010000140.1:40000-60000 GCA_018857735.1 Alviniconcha marisindica
CGGGGGCGGGGGCTACCCCTCCCACCGCCACTACGACCAGCACCTCGCCCTCCTTCCCTGGCAGCGGTCCCCGCTCAGCAGCCACAGCAGCGACGGCGACGCCTCGGACGAGCCGCTGCAGCTGACCGTGCACAAGCGGTCCAGCGGCGAGGACGACTCCCGCGACGGGGACTCCGGGAGGGAGGAGAGGATGGGCGGCGGAGGAGGAGGAGGAGGAGGAGGACATGGAGGAGGCGGAGGAGGTGGAGGAGGAGGAGGGGGGGACTCCAACGGAAGCCGCTACAGCAGCAACGGCCCCGCCAGCCCCCCGCCGTCCTCCCTGCCGCTCAAACTGCGGCACAAGATGCCCCCGGAGGCGTCGCCGCCCCACGGAGGCTACCCCTCCACCGCCTCCGCAGCGGCCGCCGCAGCAGCAGCAGCCGCCGCCGCCGCAGCAGCAGCGGCGGCTCTGGGCTTGGGAGGAGGGGTAGGAGTAGTAGGAGGAGGAGGAGGAGTAGGAGGAGGAGGAGGAGGGGGTCCCCCGTACGGCGCCCCTTTCGTCAACGGCCTGGCGCAGCTGTCGGAGATCGCGCTGGCTCAGCAAGCCTCCCCGCTCTCCCTGGTTAAGAAGGACACGGGAGCAGCCCTGCGGAACAGCAACAGCAACAACACCAACAACAACAACAACAACAACAACAACAACAGCAGCAGCAGCAGCAGCGGCAGCGGCAGGCACAGCAGCGGCGGCGGCGGCTGCGGAGGGGGGGCCGACCTGAAGCACCTGGACCCCAAGTACCTGGAGCGGCGACGCCGGAACAACGAAGCCGCGCGCAAGTGCCGGGAAAACCGAAAGAACCTGACGCGCCTCCGCGAGGCCAAGTCCGACTACCTGGAGTCGGAGAACAACAAGCTCCGCAACGAGCTGGACTCCCTGCAGGAGGAGATGAAGCAGCTCCGGGAGCTGCTGGACAAGAAGCGCCTGGAGCGAGGCCTGAGCCACGAGGCGGCCCAGCAGCAGGAGAAGTTCTCCGAGGAGCAGATGAAGCGCCTGGAGCAGCTGGAGCACGAGCATCGCCTGCTGGAGCAGGAGCAGCAGCGGCTGGAGAGGCGGCGCGAGCAGGAGCAGCTGCAGCAGCTGCAGAACGACGACTACGACGACTACGAGGACCAGAAGGATGCGGCGGACTGAAACGAACCGAACCGAACCGAACCGAACCGAACCGAACCGAACCGCGTGAACGAGCGAGGACCAGAAAGATACGGCAGGACTGAAGTGAACCGAACTGAACTGAATAAACGAGCGAGGACCAGAAAGATCCGGCAGGAACTGAAGTGAACTGAATCGGAGTGAACTGAGTGAACGAGCGAGGACCAGAAAGATCCGGCAGGACTGAAGTGAACTGAATCGGAGTGAACTGAGTGAACGAGCGAGGACCAGAAAGATCCGGCAGGACTGAAGTGAACTGAATCGGAGTGAACTGAGTGAACGAGCGAGGGGCCAGAAAGATCCGGCAGGACTGAAGTGAACTGAATCGGAGTGAACTGAGTGAACGAGCGAGGACCAGAAAGATACGGCAGGACTGAAGTGAACCATACTGAACTGAATAAACGAGCGAGGACCAGAAAGATACGGCAGGACTGAAGTGAACCATACTGAACTGAATAAACGAGCGAGGACCAGAAAGATCCGGCAGGAACTGAAGTGAACTGAATCGGAGTGAACTGAGTGAACGAGCGAGGACCAGAAAGATCCGGCAGGACTGAAGTGAACTGAATCGAAGTGAACTGAGTGAACGAGCGAGGACCAGAAAGATCCGGCAGGACTGAAGTGAACTGAATCGAAGTGAACGAGCGAGGACCAGAAAGATCCGGCAGGACTGAAGTGAACTGAATCGAAGTGAACGAGCGAGGACCAGAAAGATCCGGCAGGACTGAAGTGAACTGAATCGAAGTGAACGAGCGAGGACCAGAAAGATCCGGCAGGACTGAAGTGAACTGAATCGAAGTGAACGAGCGAGGACCAGAAAGATCCGGCAGGACTGAAGTGAACTGAACCAAACTGAACGGAGTGAACGAGCGAGCAAGCTGCGTGTGGACTGAGCTGCTGGTACTACTACTACTACTACTACTACTACTGCTACAACCACTACAACTACTGCTACTACTACTACAACCACTACAGCTACTAGCTACCTCTGCTACAACCACTACTACTACTGCTACTACTACTACTACAACCACTACAGCTACTAGCTACCTCTGCTACAACCACTACTACTACTACTACTACTACAACCACTACAGCTACTAGCTACCTCTGCTACAACTACTAGTACTACTACTACTACAACCGCGACACCGACAACAACACCTTTTGGGGTTTCTTCTGTCTCGTCACACAGACTGGATTAGGCCCCTCGTGAGACTGATCCTCAGCGGTTAAGACTGGAAAAGACCTGTCGGAAGAGTGGGAAGTTCTCGTGGGGCGAGTAGGTGGGTGGGGAGGTGGAGGGACGGGAAGGATTGGGGGGGGGGGGGGGGGGGGCAGTTTCTGCAAGGGGGTTCCCAATCTACTGGTACACCGGTCTCGGGACGTGAGATTTCACGAGAGCGGTTCCTCGGCAGGGGGAAGTTTGCCCGGCATCACATCGCTCAGACCGCCAGACGGGGATGACGTCACTATAGTCTGGAACCGGTCAAGTATAAACTTCTTTGGAGTTGTCCTTAATGCGGCCGGCAAAGCCTCGCCCTCTCACCGAAGTCTCTTGGCGGTCGGGGGAGGGGGGAGGAGGGGAGGGGGGGGGGGGGGGGGGGGCTTGGAAGACCAATTCTCTGGTAAGAGAAGTCGTAATCTAAGTTCTTGGTTGTGGTCGTGTGCCCACGCAGTTTAGGTGAGCAGTCAGTCAGGAGACTGGAGCGTCTCAGTGGGGGAAGGTGGTGGGGCACTTAGTACCAGTTCTTCGGTAGGAGGAGTGGTCGTCAGAGTTCTTTGGTGGGGACGTTTCCACGAAGACCATTGACCGTTGAAGAGAGACATTCTCGGGAGAGACGGTGGTACCAATATTCGGCTAAGGGAAGTCATCAGAGGGATCTGATGTGGACTTGGCCACGAAGACCATGGTAGCACCATGATGTGGACTTGGCCACGAAGACCATGGCAGCACCATGATGTGGACTTGGCCACGAAGACCATGGTAGCACCATGATGTGGACTTGGCCACGACGACCATGGTAGCACCATGATGTGGACTTGGCCACGAAGACCATGGTAGCACCATGATGTGGACTTGGCCACGAAGACCATAGTAGTACCATGATGTGGACTTGGCCACGAAGACCATGGTAGCACCATGGTGTGGACTTGGCCATGAAGACCATAGTAGTACCAGTTCTTGGTAACAGAAGTCGTCAGAGTTCTTTGATGCGGACTTATTCACCAAGACCAACGGTCAAGAGATCGACAATTCTCAGGGGACATGGTAGTACCAATTGTCGGGTATAAGAGAAGTCGTCAGAGTTCTTTGAGGTGGACTTATTCACCAAGACCAACGGTCAAGAGATCGACAATTCTCAGGGGACATGGTAGTACCAATTGTCGGGTATAAGAGAAGTCGTCAGAGTTCTTTGAGGTGGACTTATTCACCAAGACCAACGGTCAAAAGATCGACAATTCTCAGGGGACATGGTGGTACCAATTCTCGGGTGTAAGAGAAGTCGTCAGAGTTCTTTGAGGTGGACTTACTCACCAAGACCAACGGTCAAGAGATCGACAATTCTCAGGGGACATGGTGGTACCAATTGTCGGGTATAAGAGAAGTCGTCGTCGTCAAGAGTTCCCGGATGTGGACGTGCCCTCGAACACCATCGTTCAGGAGATTAAAGATTATCGGATCGGAGACGTGGAATACCAGTTCTCTGGTAAAATAATTCGTCACCACCAGAGTTTTTTTGATGTGGACGTTTGCACGGATGACTCGTCTTCGACGGTGAGCCGAGACGAGTTACGCAAAACAAAACAAAAAAGAAAAGAAACACAACCACAATCACATACGTTCCAAACTTGCCCAGGCTCCGTTGCTTTGATGACAAAAGAGTTTTCGCGTTGGTGGAGTTGAGCGTTTGCGGGAGGGATGAAGTAAATGTGGTGGACAGTGTAGGACTCGACCGTACTTGCAGACAGATCTATAACGGACCCACGAGCGTGTGTTTTTTTCTTTTCTTTTTTTCTTTTTTCTTTTTTTCTTCTCTGACTTGAAGAACTCGCCAAGAAATCGTGACCTTTGAGCCACCGGCCGTCTTGTAAAACGAGAGGGGGGACATCCCCAACCCCCCTCCACCCTGCTACATCCCCAACCCCCACCCCTCCCATCCCTATCCCTCAACGAGTGCACAGTGAGAACTGACTCCGGGAAAAGCAGAAAGTCAGACGACTATCAATATCCGCAGTCTGGGACTTCCAGACGAGGACACGAGAGAGAGGACGGTCACACACTGCAGACCTAGACTGGTACAGTCCGACACGGCTGCCAGCCACATCCATTTGTTAATCAACGTACTGTGGAGGTGGTGGCTGCCTAGCGATGCCTGGATGTTCCGGGACGTCGTTGTCCTGTCAGCGTGCGAGACAGTTGTGAATATCGTGTTTGCTGGGGCGTGTGTGGTTTTGTGTGTGTGTGTGTGTGTGTGTGTGTGTGTGTGTGTGTGTGTGTGTGTGTGTGTGTTTTTTTGTTGTTGTTGTTGGTTGGTTGGTTAGTTTTTCAATCCTTGGAAGGGTGCCCTGCCCACAGGCTATAACCGGCTAGGAAACATTTCCAGTTCGAATCTCCTAGTATGAAGCATAATATCCAGTTCGAATCTCCAATGATGAATGAAAAGTTACAGCTTTGGCGATTCGACCTGGGTATTTTCTCTTAGTCGGTTACCCTGTGGGCACCTTTGCAAACTATCAACAACAACAACAACAAAAACTGGTTCTGCATAGGCAGTGTTGGGTAACCTATCTATAACTGACTGAAAGTGGTTAACACACTTAGGGTAACCTCCCTCCCCTCCCCACCCCACCCCCCAACCAGGAAATTATTGATGAAAACACAAAAAGCCGTAGAAGGAAAGAAGTAACTAAGTGAATAACTTGGCTTCTTACGTCCAGTCAGTCAATACAGATACATCAGGGCGAGAGAAAGAAACAATGAAAGAATTAAACAAAGAAAGAAAAGAAAAGAAAAAACGAGAAGAAGAAAAAAGAAAAGAAAGAAACGGAAGAAAAAACACACGTAAGGAGCCAAATTCACACAGAATCGAAGCTGGGCGTTTTGCGACTTGCATAAACAGTTCCATGATAAACGTTGTCCCTGATATAGTCCCCGACTATAATTATTAGGGACGACATTTCTCATGGAACTGTTTATGACTGAGTAGACCAGACTTTCAAGGGTATGTGCGAACTTAGACGTGTGTGTACAAGCTGATACGCGTTTAATAATCTGCCTAGCAGCCGTTGAGGCTAAAATAAAATAAAATGAAGCTAAGAAGAGAAACTGGTCTCGCGCTGCAGGCATTTTGAACTGCAGAAGGTCAGGACCAAATTAAGACGGTATACCAAAGAAAGTGGGAAAGAGGCTCCTCTTCCACATTCTTTGGGTATAATTATCGCAGAGAGAGAGGGAGAGAGATTGTCATGTACTGTTCCCATATTTAAGGAAAGTGTTACCTTGCGGATATGATTTTCGATGTTATTGTACATTTGAACTCGAACGTGAGCAATGCTATACGACTCAGTGTGAGCCGTTGAGTCGTTATGACTCGATGTTTTTTTTAAAAATCTTATATCGTTTATGACCGCGTACATGTTCTTGATCATCGTTTTGTTGTTGTTTTTAATGTACGAATTGTTTATGTACGAGTCTACACAATGCCTGTTTTGAGCTCCAGTACATAACTCGCGCTATTAATCGTATTGTTGATGACTGTGGGTATGCTGTTTTTCTGTTGTTTTTTGTTTTTTAATGTACGATTTGGGTTTGTTTTTAACATAAGAATCTACACGATGACTCAGTGAGCTACACAACGTCATTAATTTTGTCATGTTATGTTTTACTGTGTTGAGCAATCGCTTTCTCGATTTCGATGTCGAGTGTCATTTTTGAAAATGTCAGTTTTCCTATGACAGGCCGGCGTTGTCATAAGACACGGATGGGTCTGAATTGAAAATGTCCCTGCCCCCCTTTTTTTTCTTTTCTTTTTCTTTCCTTCGCTTGTTTTCACCATAATTATTATCTTTCGTCTCGTAACCTTTTCCGTTCTTGTCATTTGTGTGTCCTAGACATCATACACTGTCTACACCCCTCTCTCTCTCTCTCTCTCTCTCTCTCTCTCTCCCCCCCCCCCCTTCCCCTCCCCTTCCCTCCCATCCGTCCCACTTTTCTTTCGTCTTCGTTTCTCCTTTTGTGCGTCTCTTCCGAAATCCACGACTGTCAGTCCGTCAGCTTACTGATGATGTGACGGTTTGCCCATTAGTCGCTTATGCTTTTGAGAACGGCTGGGCCCATGTCTGTATTTCTGCCGCACGCCTGCTGCAAGGGGTATTGCAATTGGCTGCTTGTGTGTGTGTGTGTGTGCGTGTGTGGTGTGTGTGTGTGTGTGTGAGAGAGAGAGAGAGAGAGAGAAACAACAGACGGAGGGACTGGGGGACAGAGAGAGAGAGAATGGGGGACAAAGAGGGGGAAGGGGGGTGGCGGAGAGAGAGAGAGAGGGGGGGGGTCTTTTTTGCATTGTGGTGGTTTGTTGATGTCCTTTTTGTTTGTTTGTTTTGTTGTTGTTTTGTTTACTCTCTTTCTGTCTCTCCCTCTCCCTCCCCCCCCCCCCCCCCTCTCCCCTACATCTCTCTCTCTCTCTCTCTCTCTCTCTCTCTCTCTCTCTCTCTCTCTCTCTCTCTCTCTCTCTCTCGTTTTTTTTCCCTTTCCAGTAAACCCGTTGGTTTATGTCTGTTTACACCGTTAACTGTTTACTCCACGGGTGGAGCACTCTGGTTGGTTCTATATTACTGTTTTTATGTAAATTTCTGTTACCATGCTTATCTTGGGCGGGGGAAAAAACGAATACCTCATTCAAATCAACGTCCGCAAAAATGTGATTTTTTTCCCTTCAACTTTCGCTGAATTACAACTCATTAATATTGATGAGAGATTACATTTATTGTGGTATTCGTTAAAAACAAACGTGTGATGGAAATGACGTCAAAGAGATTTCCCGTCGGTTATAATTTTGTTTGAAGCTTTTAGAAGAGTGATTACTTGACCATAATATGTCCTGTTGATAGGCAGTCCTCTCTCTCTCTCTCTCTCTCTCTCTCTCTCTCATACGTTTGGGATTGGATGGGTTGCGATGTTAAATGTTGTAAACTTTCATCAGTCATGCTGTTCTTCAATCAACGATGTGGAAACTTGCTCAACGAGCTGATGTATCGTGAACCTTTGCCACAGTTACGTGTGCTCTGTGTGTCATCAGTTGAAGCCCTTTCAGATGCCTTGGACAGATACTGCGCTTGTTTGTGCTAGATGGGGGGAAACGTTTGTGTGTAATCATAGGCTTCCTTGCTGTCATGCATATTCATGTATACACACGTGATCCAAAAACAACAACAAGGGAAATAATGCACTGAGCTCAACGAAGGGGAATTATCATAAGGGGACTGTACAGCTGCCATCTTGCCTCTTCTGATAACCATTTCTAAGACAAGCAAGTAAGTTTGGAATCTCTCTCTCTCTCTCTTTCTCTCTTTCTCTCTCTCACTCTCTCTCTCTCTCTCTCTCTCTCTCTCTCTCTCTCCCCCCCCCCCCCCCCTCAGTCGTGTCAAATTATCAAGTTCTCAAGGAAGGTTGCACTGCCTATAAACCCCCTGTTACAGACTGGTTTCAGTTTTTCTGAGGAAGCTAAGCATCGCGATGGTATGGATTCTCCCTATGTGCAGCGCTGCTGTGTATGTTAGTACCAACAATAATGACGCTGGTAAGAAGAAATCCCCGAAACATACATAAGGGATTGATATACTCTTTGCACTGAAATGTACAGTATGTATACAGTGTTTACAATTACACAAGCAACACGCTGTTGACGCGGATGTGCTAGTACAGTGCGTTATGTGTAAATGCACCGTAAGTCAGTCTGCACCCCAAACTCCGAGCACTGGTTTACGACATCCCTCCTTTGGAGGAAGGTGCCGGAAAGCGATGCTTGGAATGTGTCTGCACCCCGCCCACACCCCCTTCCTCCACCCCCAGCATGTGATTTTCGCCCCCACCCCCCTCCTCCGCCCCCATTCCCACTCCCAACCGTCACCCGTCGTTTCGATTATCGACAGTATGGACTTTTTCTTAGTAAAAAAAAAAAAAAGTATCTGAAGCGGTCTGATAGTTCTTGGTTAATTTATTGTATTGTTTCTTTATTCATGGCCATTATTTATACAGAGACGCTTTACCCTAATTAAGTTTTTAGCATTCTGAGTGCAAATGTTTCTGGAGCGGATTTGTTTAGATTTTTCATTTTGTTGTTTTGTTTTTGTTTGTTTGTTGTTGTTCTTGTTTTTTGTTGTTTGCCTTTTACTTCGTTGTATATTTGAAAACGACGAAGCCTTTAGCGTAAATATCCGGTTCCTTTGCTCTTTTTGTTCTTGCTTTTTTCTCTTTTTTTTCTTTTCTTTTAAGGCTTAGTTAAAGGTTGTTTAGTTTTGTTGTTGTTGTTTTTAACTCGTATTTTACAAAGCATGTGATCCACCCTGGGCATTTCTTGCGTCAGTAGGCCTCGTTGCATTTCTGTATTTTTAGGTATTAGGAGAAAAGAGATGGAGGGAGGGAGGATGGTGTACTGCTGAGTACGTAATTGTTTATATTCTGCCATCCGCTTAGTTAAAACGTGCAATGGATTTCCCAGTGGGTTATACCTTCCTTATACCTGGTTATAGGCTAGTGTCGTGGAGGATTTTGAGCTGTTGCCCCTTTAACACACTGATTATGCACTTTTCTACCCTTCCACAAATCTCCGAACCCCTTTAACACACTGTTTATGCATTCCCCCTCCCCTCCCCTAATCTCCGAACCATTTTTCACCCTTCAACACACTGTTTATGCATTCCCCCTCCCCCTCCCCTAATCTCCGAACCATTTTTCACCCTTTAACACACTGTTTCTGCATTCCCCCTCCCCCTCCCCTAATCTCCGAACCATTTTTCACCCTTCCACACACTGTTTCTGCATTTTCCTACCCCACCCCCCACCCCCAACTTCCGAATCCTACTTCAAGTATTTGCTGTGTGTGTAAGTTGTTGTTGCTTGGACTGGCTGGACGTTGTGATGATGACGTAACGGTGGTGGCCTTTCGTTGTTGACCTTTAAAGGGCTCCTCACACCAGAAACATTGCCAGGTGGACGGCTCGCGAAGCATCTCGCCTAGAGCTCGACACTCGTCACTTTCTGCTGCCATTTCCCCTGAGGGCGCATCAGTTTCTGTGTATCCTTCTTTGCCCTGTAGCTAAGGGCGCATCAGTTTCTGCGTATCCTTCTTTGCCCTGTAGCTAAGGGCGCGTCAGTTTCTGTGTATCCTTCTTTGCCCTGTAGCTAAGAGTACATCAGTTTCTGTGTATCCTTCTTTGCCCTGTAGCTAAAAGTACATAAGTTTCTGCGTATCCTTCTTTGCCCTGTAGCTAAGAGTTCATCAGTTTTTGCGTATCCTTCTTTGCCCTGTAGCTAAGGGCGCATCAGTTTCTGTGTATCCTTTTTTGCCCTGTAGCTAAGGGTGCATCAGTTTCTGTGTATCCTTCTTTGCCCTGTAGCTAAGGGCGCATCAGTTTCTGTGTATCCTTCTTTGCCCTGTAGCTAAGGGCGCATCAGTTTCTGTGTATCATTCTTTGCCCTGTAGCTAAGGGCACATCAGTTTCTGCGTATCCTTTGCCCTGTAGCTAAGGGCACATCAGTTTCTGCGTATCCTTTGCCCTGTAGCTAAGGGCACATCAGTTTCTTTGTATCCTTCTTTGCCCTGTAGCTAAGGGCACATCAGTTTCTTTGTATCCTTCTTTGCTCTGTAGCTAAGAGCACATCAATTTCTGCGTATCCTTCTTTGCCCTGTAGCTAAGGGCACATCAATTTCTGCGTATCCTTCTTTGCCCTGTAGCTAAGGGCACATCAGTTTCTTTGTATCCTTCTTTGCCCTGTAGCTAAAGGCACGTCAATTTCTGCGTATCTTACATCGGTTTCTGTGTATCCTTCTTTGCCCTGTAGCTAAGGGCATATCAATTTCTGCGTATCTTTCATCGGTTTCTGTGTATCCATCGCCCTGATATAACCGTACCGGTTGACTGGGCGTAAAACACCAACTTACTTCTGTGTATCCTTCTCTGCCCTGTAGCTAAGGGCACATCAATTTCTGCGTATCTTTCATCGGTTTCTGTGTATCCTTCTTTGCCCTGTAGCTAAGGGCACATCAATTTCTGCGTATCTTTCATCGGTTTCTGTGTATCCTTCTTTGCCCCGTAGCCCAGGGCACATCAATTTCTGCGTATCTTTCATCGGTTTCTGTGTATCCTTCTTTGCCCTGTAGCTAAGTGCACATCAATTTCTGCGTATCCTTTCATCGGTTTCTGTGTATCCTTCTTTGCCCCGTAGCTAAGGGCACATCAATTTCTGCGTATCTTTCATCGGTCTCTGTGTATCCTTCTTTGCCCCGTAGCTCAGGGCACATCAGTTTCTGCTGATCCTTCTCAGCCCGGTCGCTAAGGGCACATCAGGTTCGGCTTATCCTTCGTCAGGTTCGGCTTATCCTTCGTCAGGTTCGGCTTATCCTTCATCAGGTTCGGCTTATCCTTCGTCAGGTTCGGCTTATCCTTCACCAGGTTCGGCTTATCCTTCGTCAGGTTCGGCTTATCCTTCGTCAGGTTCGGCTTATCCTTCATCAGGTTCGGCTTATCCTTCGTCAGGTTCGGCTTATCCTTCGTCAGGTTCGGCTCATCCTTCTTTGCGCGGCAGGCTAAGCTGCAGAGCTGCGGTACATCATTATTAAAGGGGATCCCAGGCGAACACGCCACGCCAGGCTTCTAGCGAACGGAGAAAAGACGCAAGCATTTCCAGTCGTAGGCTTTGTGTGGTTCGGTATTCATGTAATAGAGAAAAAAAGAAAAAGAAAACGAAAAAAAGAAGAAGCTTCAAATGGGACGCGGACATGTTGGTTCGCTCTTTGCCAATGAAGAGCAGAGAAAGCTTGATGACGCGCATGACGTAATGTAAACGCTTGTGAGCACACGTGCCGCCCTTGCTCGTGACGTCAAAGCCGCAGACTTGCCAGAGTCGACTGAAATAGCAGCTGTCACGACCGTCGTTTTTGCGACTATAAATCGACTAAAAACAAACAAACAAACAAAAAAAGAATAACACTGCCGAGTCTCTGTCTCTCTCTCTCTCTCTCTCTCCTTCTTCTTCTTTAAACAAAAATCCCATTTCTGTAGACAGGACCCGTGATGCTTCCTCTTCTGTTGGAGCTCTCATTAAGAACCGCTGTACTGTGACGTAGTGAATCGTTTGTTTGGCGGGTGTATATAGGCTGTTTGTTGTTTGAACGTCGCTGCCCTGGCAATATTTCCTGTGTGAAGCGAGGCCTAAACAGATTCAGGGACATGTTGAATGATTATGAAACCACAGACCCCTCAGTTGAAACCACAAACCCCTCAGTTGTCTTGTCTGTCTGTCTCTGTGTGTGTGTGTGTGTGTGTGTGTGTGTCTTTCTCTGTGTGTGTGTGTGTGTGTGTGTGTGTGTGTGTGTGTGTGTGTCTCTCTCTCTCTCCTTTTTTCTTATGACTTTTCTGCGGGGGGGTTATGTTTATTACATTTCCCCTCGAAAACCGTCAACGAAAACAACGCCTTGTTTAACTGGAAATCAGAATTAATCACAACGCCTGAAGCGAAACCAGGCAACAGCAACAACAGTCCGTCAAAAAATGTGTCTTGAAGCTTATGTAAATATTTATTGCGGTCTTCTTGGTCAAGCGAGAAAGGAGGAGGAAGAGAGAAGAAAATGTCGACGAACCACCTTGCACTACGCAGTCTTAAAAAAAAAAAAAAAAAAAAAAAAAAAAAAAAAAAATACAACCCCCTCCTACCCACCCCCCCAAAAGGTCTACCTCGCAGAACCGACCGCCTTTTTCACCGACATTTTAAAGCCTATTTTGCGTGTGTCGAGTCGTGTGCATGCGTCATAGGTTTACTGGATGATGACGTGGACCTCGTTGGTGGTGTTGTGATTGCGAACTAGCCGGGGTGGGGCTTATGGTTGTTGGTGCTGTTTTGGGTGATTTTTATCAAGAGTCTGAGCACCAACGAAAAAACTGTTCGTTAGCTGACAATTTTCAGGAACCTATGACGTAACTAAATACGGCAGTGGTTGAAGGAAGGATGTCTTTGGAGTCAAGCTTGGAGCTTGACTCCAAACCTCAGCAAGACGTCGTTGACCAATGCTGGGTGTTGGAGAAGAACACTGCCCTTGAAGTATTCATAAATTAGACGGAACGGTCGACGATACCAGCATGTTCTAGCTTTATGTGCCCCCGCCAACCCCAACCCCACTTTTTTCTTTTCTTTTTCTTTCGTTTCTATTCTTTTGACAGAGGTAATATTGAAAGGTCCAACTCTTCGAAAATCTGTGTTTGATGCTTGTGCAGGGATTGGTTTGTGGACTGATTTGAGAAAGGGTTTATACAGATATAGATCTATATATGTATGAGAAGAGTTTTGAAATGTGCATTTGCTTATGACAGAGTTTGATTTGTCCTGAGGTGCACGTGCTTATGACAGTTTGATTTGTCCTGAGGTGCACGTGCTTATGACAGTTTGATTTGTCCTGAGGTGCACGTGCTTATGACAGTTTGATTTGACCCGAGGTGCACGTGCTTATGACAGTTTGATTTGTCCTGAGGTGCACGTGCTTACGACAGTTTGATTTGTCCTGAGGTGCACGTGCTTATGGCAGTTTGATTTGTCCTGAGGTGCACGTGCTTACGACAGTTTGATTTGTCCTGAGGTGCACGTGCTTATGACGCTGTCCTGAGGTGACCCTTTGCGATTGACAGGACATTAAAATCCAATTACTAACTAACTAACTAACTAACTAACATCACCAGAATGATTTTTGCGGCATTAGAAAGACGGGCAAGGGACCTCACCGACCGAAGTCAGTTGTACTCACTGCCCTGGCAATGTTTTTGCGAGCGAGAGGGTACGTTGGCGATAGCAGTAGAAGATTGGGTACTCTGGGGTTTCGTTTCGGTTTTCTCTTTGTCGAGCATAGAATATAGACGGCCCCGTTAGTTGAGCGCTTACATACATATATATATATATATGTACATGTGGTGAGCCGTTTGCAGTGTTGTGCAAAGTTTATGTTGTTCTGTAGGGGAACGATGGGTGAAAGGATGGAGAGAGAGAGACTGAGACAGAATCTGTGTGTGTGTGTGGGGGGGTATATGTGTTTGTTGGTGTGTGTGTGTGTGTGTGTTGGTGTGCGCGTCTGTGCGGAAAATGGCACACTGTGCTTGTGACGCAGAAGACGGTGTCGGTCGGCATCACATGTCCGAGACAAGAACACACACAGGAGTTGGAATATTTCACCCATGATGCATCTCATCTCTTCTGGAATTCTCGTTGCCATAGCGAACCGGGGACATTTCCGAGTGCTAATTCCCCGTTACGCATGCGCAGTGTACCCTGGGTTGTAGTTTTTGAGATTTCTCCTTCCTGTGGCCATAGATTTATAGCTATTCTGATTTTTCAGTTGAAGTGTTGTTGTTTTTTTGTATTGCGGTGATTGTAATTCACTTTGCAACGAAGCCGGGAACGCAACTTCTAAATATAGGGCCATGCATTCAAAATCAGTGCCATGAGTCGGTTGATATTATTTGCATATTGCCATACTAAAAGTTTTGTGTGAAAGTCTATTGAAATCGTACACGGCTGCCATACCGAACTTTTGTAAAAAGTACAATTCTATAAAAAAAATCAGACTGCCATACGAAATAGCGTGTGTGGGTTTTTTGTTTTGTTTTTGTTTTTGTTTTTTCAAATTTGAAAAGAAACCATCTGCAGCTGCCACACCGAGTCTTCAGTTTCACCTGAAGTCGTAACTGATAGTTTTATACTGCGGGTTCATGTTTAACCCTTTTACTGCCACGCTTACCGCGCCGTCACCCGGAAAATGACCAATAAAAGTGCCAGACTTGAAATCATTAAGGTCTTCTTCTTCTTTTTTTTGTCCTCTTCGCCTGAGGACCTGACAGGACTTCTATCAAAGTGCACGGTATTGAAAGTAGAGTTGTTACAGGACCATCAGATGTACTGTTTGTATGCGTGTATGTCCACGCTTTGCAGCCCGGCCTGTAATTTTACAGGCTGGGGCAGCGAAGGGGTTAAGTGATTGTGATTAAATAAGTTATTTGTGGCTGTCGTACGTTTCAACGCTCCCTCCCTCCCCTCCCTCCCACTATATGTATACAGTTTTTAATCTGTATCGATTAAAAACTGTACACATATTGTGTGTATTCACAACCACGCGTTGAAAAATGCTGACCTCAATTCAAAAAAAAAAAAAAAAGCGTTGGCTGGTTTTTGTCGTTGTTTTATGGTGGTTTTATTTTAAGATTTTATTATTTAAAGATTTAATCAATACACAAAAGAACTGAGCCAGAACAGCGCGTTGAAAAGTTCTCACCTCAAGGCTGGTTTTTGTTGTGGTTTTATTTTAAGATTTAATTATTTAAAGATTTAATCAATACACAAAAGAACTGAGCCAGAACACCGCGTTGAAAAATGCTCACCTCAAGTCTAAAAAACAACAACAGCGTTTGGCTGGTTTTTGCTGTGGTTTTATGGTGGTTTTTATTTTAACATTTGATTGCGTGCGGCAATATTGCCGAGCAGTTTTAGCCCTCTTAATTATTCCTTTCTTTCTGGCCGTTTTAGATTGGTAATAAAATAGTTTACTCGTCACCCACAGGCAGGATCGCCAGTGGCGTCGTTGTCGTCATAACCAGCATTTGTGGTAATATAACAAGTCGTACACACAACTGTTCTGTTATGGATCAGTACGCAAAATATGACTGTTCCGTATATGAATAAGGACGCCGCAATACACGAAGTGTCTGTCAAGTTTTATGATACATATAGTCGTACTCTACCTCAGTTTTTACATCAGAAAGTAATGCAACAAAAAAACAAGAAAGAAAACTCAACCGCATTATATGATAATCTTATGCATTCTTGTGAGTATAGTCCCCTTTAAGATATATATATAATACCATTACCGTCTACGCAATATGTGAGCTGGTCTGCGACGATCGTGCATTGAAGTTTTTCTTCAGCCAATCGTCGAGAGCGGTGTTGTTTGTCATTATTTGTCATTTTACTCGGGGAAAACACCGACAGGGGGAGGAAAGTCAGTATGGCCCGACTGCCCACTTTGGTGTTTACTTCCCTTATCTCCCACCCCGGCCATGTTTTTCTCCTTCTTTAGGGGGTGGGGGGGGGGGGGGATGTTTTGTCCTCCGTTGTTGACTAGGCGTTCGTCTGTCCAGTAAGTGACCTGTGGGTTGGTTCTCAAGAGTTCAGGAGCTGTGTGAGAGTCCAGGTGGCCGTCCTTAGCTGTCCGTCCTAACGAGCCTCGTGGTTTCCGTGGACGTAAAGCCTGTATTGAACCATGCTTCGGCACTGGTCTCAGCTTGTCCCTAACATGTCAACCGACATCCGAGGACATTAAGCAACACCGGCTTGGGCTGTGGCTTCTCTGTGGGCTGCCTGTTACACAGTTAGCCTGTTGCACGTGTCGCTGAACACTGTGTAGAGGGCGCTCGAACCGTCAGTGGCTCTGATTGGTCGAAGATTCATCGAGGTTCCGGGGGGGGGGGTGCGGTTTTTACGGGGCATTTATATACTGTTGCTGATTGTACTGGTTTTCTTGGAGTCGTTTTTGTTTGTTGTTGTTGTTCCCCTTGTCGTGTGTGTGTGTGTGTGTTTTAAGCTCTTTTGTTTTTAATGCTCTTCTGTGAAATTGTATCGGTGTCTTTTTATCATTTTTTTTTTTTAAATTACGGCTGGTTGTTTGTTTTTGTTATTTCCTTCTTTTTCTTCTTTTCTTTCGTAGTATGGTTGTTTAACTGATTGACCTTTTTATTCTTCAAGACATGTCTTTGTAAGAAAATGAGTTTTGTCATCGTGTGGGTCGAAGTCAATAACTCGTGACCCTCCGAACTGTTGCCATGGAAACAATTGCATTTTTTTTTTAACTCTCCATGCTAAATCATTCACACTATGGTAATTGTTATATAAATGTCGTTTGTCTGGACCCCCAGCGAAGAAATGCCGTGGATATGTATAACGTGTACACACTGACTTGCTCGGGGAGACAGACTGTTTTACTTCTGTACAATATGAAACGGGTACTTTTGTACATCTGTCAGATTTCCAAGTGTGTTGTTGTTACTGTGTCGCCACAGCTCCATGCATTGTTTCTCTTCCAGCTTTTAGGCAGTGGTGTCAGTGATGTGGTGTCGTGACACCTAATAATAGGGAAATCAGTCGGTATCCATTTATTGTGCGGAGTTTATTGTTGTGTTTTCTTTCCTTCTTCTTTTTCCTCCGTCTGTCTCTGTCTCTGTCCCTCTCTTCTCACACACACACACACCCCCCCCAAAAACCCTTCTCTCTCCCTCTACACACACACACACACACACACACACCCTCTCTTTTTCTCCCCCCCCCCCCCCACCCCATTTTACCACACACACACCCTCTCTCTCTCCCCTCTCTCTCTCAAAACACTCTCCCCACACACACTTCTCTCTCTCTCTCTCTCTCCTAGGGGGTGGGGGTAGGGTGGGGATTGGGCTCAGTCATGTATGTATAATGACCTTGTTGTATCCATTCATTTCCCCTTCTTCTCAGCGATTGTGAATAATAGTTCATCTTTGACATCAAGCGTTCGTGTGTGGTCGCTGGGCTGGGTCTAGTGGGGCTACTACATACACACTGACTGGTCGATTTTTGGTTCGATTGATACACGTAATTATATACACATGTCATGATGGTACAATGTTTTCTAGACTACTCTTGGTGGATGCCATACCAACGTTTATCAACATTATGTGAAAATAGGTCTATATATATATATGTATTTGTATGTATGTATGTATTTCTGCATCTGGGCTGTGTGTAGAAGTTGCCGTGTAACATACGTGTGTGTACTTGTAATTACTGGATTTTGTGTTTGGGCAGCATTTTCCCTCGTAGTATGCTTCATAGTGGACGCTGAACTGAAAGTCGTACGTGTCAGTATATCTCTGACCCTTGCTGTGGTGGAGTGGACGGTGTTGTTTCAACGCCTGTCGGTTTTTTTGTTTTGTTTTTGTTTTTTGTTTTTTTTTATCGCTGACGCGAAACTGCAGACGCATTATGATTACAAGGTCGGCGTTTTTATTAATGTCATGTTTGGAATCGAAAGCTCTTCGGAAGAAAAGACAGAAAAAAAAGACATATCAGAACCTTTCGGAGAATGAGGTTTGGTCTGTAAATGTACCCCACCCCGCTCCGCCACACTCCTTTCGCCCCCCCCCCCCTCCTCTTTTTTTAAAATATTTTTTATCCTTGTTCATGTTGTTCTTGGATCAGGTGTACATGTGTATCTGTTTGCAACTCGCTGTGTAAATTGTAAAACGTGTAGATGTTTCATGCTGTAGTTTTTATCTCCACCCCCCCCTCCCCCACCCCACCCCCACTCCCAAATCCACTCGACACCCCTCCCCCGCCCCCCCACCTTCCCCCCTCCACCCTCCCACCCCGCCGTCCCTCTTTTTCCTATCGCCGTGTGATGATGATGACGATGATGATTTGCAGCGTGTGCTAACTTTGCACCGTCTGAAACTTACAGCAGTTTCAAGTCTCCTTGGCCAACCAGTCTTGCAGTATGCAACACAGTATGCCCTTGCTCTTAACATTCGGAACAAAACGCCACAGTTGTGTTTATTTAACCTTCGCAGTACCTCGCGGGTCACAGTGGGTGCACGTAGGTAAGTAACTAGTAAGTAACTCGGCGTTTTACGCCCAGTCAACCAGTAACACAGTGGGTGCACAGACACACTGCATTGCGTACACACACACACACACACACACACACACGCTCGCGCGCGCGCGCGCACACACACAGAGTAACACAATGGGTGCACAGACACACGGCATTGCACACACACACACACACACACACAGAGTAACACAATGGGTGCACAGACACACGGCATTGCACGCACACACACACACACGCACACAGAGTAACACAATGGGTGCACAGACATACGGCATTGCACACACACACACACAGTAACACAATGGGTGCACAGACACACACACACACACACACAAATCAAGTAACACAATGGGTGCACAGACACACGGCATTGCACACACACACAGACAATAACACAATGGGTGCACAGACGCACACACACACAGTAACACAATGGGTGCACAGACACACGACATTGCACGCACGCACGCACACACACACACAGTAACACAATGGGTGCACAGACACACGCATTGCACGCACACACACACGCACCAGAGTAACACAATGGGTGCACAGACACCGGCATGCACACACACACACACACAGTAACACAATGGGTGCACAGACACACGACATTGCACCACACACACAAACCAAGTAACACATGGGTGCACAGACACACGGCATTGCACACACAGACACACACACAGTAACACAATGGGTGCACAGACACACGACATTGCACGCACGCACACACACACACAGTAACACAATGGGTGCGCAGACACACGACATTGCACGCACGCACACACACACACAGTAACACAATGGGTGCACACACACACGACATTGCACACACACACACAGTAACACAATGGGTACACAGACGCACGACATTGCACACACACATCACGCCACACACGCAGCAGACTCCCTACCCTCCTCTCCATCCCTTTCTTTTTTTCTATCTTTTACATAAAAAAATCTACAAATAAAAGGTACAGCTTGAACTACACAACTCTCACACTGTGGGTCAAATCAGACCCACACACACTCTTTAACACAGTCCGAAATAAGATTATCCAGTCTTCATAAAAAGTAGGGTCCAAAATGACACACAACGTCGGAACTGTATACTCAAAGGCCAAAGCGACCGAGGTAACAGTAACAATATACTTTATCAATCCCAGCGGGAAATTAAACCTGTCGTACGATCGCACAACGAAGAACATACCTCAATAATTCTGAAGTCATGAAACACACACACGCGTACACACTCTCAGAAATACGCCCCCTTTCTCTCAGTCTGCATACACTAATGGGAATAGGTGATATTAGAGGTACCGCGAAGGCTAAACCGGAAGCAAGAGCGAGTCCCGTTGCGTACGCACCGTGGCCCAGTCAGTGCAACGAGGAGAACGGAAAGACAACATGTACCTCAGTTGTATCAACTGAGCGCGTTGGTTTAAGTTCCTGGATTTTAACGTCCAGTCAGCCGCATGGGGTCCCGTGCTGTCACCCTGAGAACGTGACTGCGTGGTCACGTCAGGCCAATGACGTCCAGTCACCCTGAGGACGTGACTTGTATGGTCACGTCAGGCCAGTGACGTCCTGTCACCCTGAGGACGTGACTTGTATGGTCACGTCAGGCCAGTGACGTCCTGTCACCCTGAGGACGTGACTGCATTGTCACGTCAGGCCAGTGACGTCCAGTCAACCGCACAAGGTCCCGAGCTGTCACCCTGCTGCATTGTCACGTCAGGCCAATGACGAGTGGTGTTCTTTTTGATGCAGATTAATACAAATTTGTTACTGTACAAAGGAAAAGAGTTAATGTCACTTCAACAATAACAACACCAAGGGAAAGAAACGCTTTGGGGGGGGGGGGGGGGGGGGGGCAGGGGGAAATTGCTCTTCTCTCTCTCTCTCTCTCT
>JABMCL010000140.1:65000-85091 GCA_018857735.1 Alviniconcha marisindica
ACACAGAGAGGGGGGGGGGGGGGTAGGGGGGGGAGAGAGACTGAGAGGGGGGAGGAAAGGGGAAGATAGACAGAGGGAGGGGGAGGGAGAGAGAGGGGGGGGACAAAGGGGAGGAGGAGACAGAGGGAGGGGGGAGGGAGAGAGAGGGGGGACAAAGGGAGAGGGGAGAGAGACAGAGAGGGAGGGAGGGAGAGGGGGACAAAGGGAGAGGGGAGAGAGACAGAGAGGGAGAGAGGAGAGGGTAAAAGAGAAAGGGGGGGGGGAGAGAGAATGGAGAAAGAGGGGGGGGGAGAGCGGAGAGAGACCGAGAAAGAGAGGGGGAGAGGGAGAGAGACAGAGACAGAGAGGGAGGAGAGAGAGACAGAGACAGACACACACAGAGAGGGGGGAGGAGGAGGAGAAGGGGAAAAATGGGGGGGGGGGGGGGGGGGGAGAAGAGGAGGAAGAAAAAGAAAGAAAAAAGAAATGAAAAAAAGAAAGAAAAAAGGACCATCGAACGTCAGCGAGGAGCTAAGTGGACGACTATTTTCAGCTCACACAAAGTGCATCATTTTCTGCTTGCCTGCGTGTTCGTGACAGGAGATGAAGTCTTGGACCCGACTGTTGGAGGCTTCAGGGCACAGTGTCACACCGAAGGCCGTAGTCGTTATGGACGCGACGGAAATTTCTTGTTCTTAAAGCAACATAGGTGCCATCCGAGATGAGCAGGTACTGAAGCCCCAAAACATCTGTGTAATCTCTATGTGTCTCATGCTACTTGCCACTAGGCACCCCATTAAAAATATTATTTTTTAAAGAATTAATTAGTAAATTAATAATAATAATAATAGTAAAATAAAGTACACACACACACACACACATACGCACGCACACACATTCACACACACACACACACACACACACACACACACACACACACACACACACACACGCAAACAACACACAACACACACACAGACTACACACAACACACACACACACACACCACCACACACACACACACACACACACACGCACGCACGCACGCACGCACGCACGCACGCACGCACACCACGCACGCACGCACGCGCACGCACGCGCAAAGACCACCACCCAAACAACATTTGTCCCCGATGATTTTAAAGAAGACACAATACATTTTTCACAATGTACACATACACACGCGCACCCTTCCATTAAGATTCACACGCGAGACTCAAAACACGTTATTAATGTCTTAGTCTCAAAGCGCACGTGATGTCATCCCCCCCCCCCCCCCCCCCCCCCAAACCTCCCCCCCCCCCCCCCCCCCCCCCCCCCCACCCACCACCCTCCCCTCCTTCCTGCCCTCGGATCCAACTTCACCGCTAATTACAACACACTGCACGAGCTCTGAGCCTTAAAATAAACCAGCAACAACAACGATAAACGCGGGAAATGATCGATTTTCATACCGCTTTAAAAGTGTGCCCCAAACAAGCCCACATCTGAATGCTATTTTCAGTCTAGTCTATAATAACTTTGACAGTCTAAACAAAACTTTGACCTAAAACCAATTTCCTGTGGTCTTACGGCCGAACAGGCTGTGTGTGTGCTAGCGCGTCTTGTAGCGAGAGCATAAGAAGAGACCGACGCGACGAAAGCCTGTCATTTCTGACAGGGTCATCAGAAGGACGAGGCAAGATCTACAATCAAGTTATTTCGGTCTGGTACGCTGCCATGGGTGGGTAAGGTTTCCACCATCTTACAGAGGGGTTGCGCAAGCACGCCAGTACAGTGCGTTACACGTTCCGATTTCTCATGCCAGAGACAAAAATAAAACCAGCCAACCAACCAGAAACAATCAGCTGAACCAAGCAAAAGCAGATGATATGTATTTTACATCTCAACCAACCAGAAACAATGAGCTGAACCAAGCAAAAGCAGATGATAAGTATTTTACATCTCAACCAACCAGAAACAATCCGTGAACCAACAGCAGATGATAAGTATTTTACATCTCAACCAACCAGAAACAACCCGCTGAACCAACAGCAGATGATAAGTATTTTACATCTCAACCAACCAGAAACAATCAGCTGAAGTAAAAGCAGATGATAAGTATTTTACATCTCAACCAACCAGAAACAATCCGCTGAAGCAACAGCAGATGATAAGTATTTTACAAAACAATCCGTGAACCAACAGCAGATGATAAGTATTTTACAAAACAATCCGTGAACCAACAGCAGATGATAAGTATTTTACATCTCAACCAACCAGAAACAATGAGCTGAACCAAACAAAAGCAGATGATAAGTATTTTACATCCCAACCAACCAGAACCAATCCGCTGAACCAAACAAAAGCAGATGATAAGTATTTTACATCCCAACCAACCAGAAACAACCCGCTGAAGCAACAGCAGATGATAAGTATTTTACATCTCAATTTTCACCTGTTTAAGTGTTGTTTAAGTGTTATTTTGTAGCTGTTGAAGTGTTATTGTGTAGCTTTAAAAAAAAAAGGGGACTGCCCCCGAAAATTCGCATGTTGTGTTTTGTCCTGATAAATAGCGTTCTTTTGAACCTCGTGTCTGCTTGGATCGAATTAAACCAAAAACATGCTGCAAGCTTGTTCATGAGCCCATTGCCATTCAGTGTATCTTTACTTCGTCTTGAATAAATTCTTCTTTGAACCAAACAAAAAAACAACAACAAACAAACAAAAAGAAAGAAAAGAAAAAGAAGAAGAAGAAAAAAAATGCAAAAAAAATGCAAAAAAACAAACTAAACTAAAACAAGAAAACATACAACTAACAAAAAAATACATCAACAAAAACAGTAACAAACAACAAAATTGTAAGTAAAACTGCGTGTTCAATCAGTTTCAGTCCCCCTGCCAAAGCCGCTCCGGATGACGACTCGCTAGACTCTGGAGCAAGGTGGCGAAGCAAACGCGTAAAAGGTTCAAAACAACGCTATTTATTAAGACAAAAACACAATCCGCAAAATTTTCGGGGTAATCCCCTTTAACAAGCTACAAACCGACACTTGGAATGCTAGCAGTCATTCTTGTTTCAGCTCACACAAAGTGCATCATTTTCTGCTTTTTTTTCTTCTTCTTCTTCTTCTTTTTTCTTGCTTTTTTTTTCTCCTTTTTTTCTTCTTCTTTTTTTTAAGGTGGCGAACCATCACGCCACCATTAACCCTTTGTAGGTCGGGCAGTTCCAGACAGCAGACAGCAGACAGTCTTCACAAGCACCACCATCGCGTAACACGCACCCTAAAGGGCCGACAAGGTTATCGCGGAAATCACGCTTCTCGAACGTCATTCGTGCTTTTCTGCAACCCCCCACCCCACCCCCCAACTCTCTGGTGAGGGCAATCATTGTAATGGCTACAGCGTCTGCTGAGTGACGTAAGCTGGTCAGTTTCGAGTTGAGGCTTAGGATAATGGCTAAATTGAGAGCCCGGGTGACGGCAGGGAAAACGGTAGCTGATGGATGAGAGAGGGTTGGGATGGTACTATTAGTGGTGGCAGGGATCAACTCCGACCTCATACTGTCGAGTACTGTTCAGACTCGATTGACCTGTCTCTGTCCATGTGTCTGTCTGTCTGTCTGTCTGTCTCTGTCTCTCCTTCTTCTTCTTCTTTTTGGGGGTTGGGGGTGGGGGTGTTTTTTCCCCCCCTCTCTCTGTCTCTCTGTCTGTCTGTTTCTGTCTGTCTGTCTCTCTCTCTCTCCTTCTACTTCTTCCCTCCCCCCCCCCCCCCCCCCCCCAGTCCCCCAGTCCAACGAGGACGGGGGGGGGGGGGGGGGGGGGGGCAAAAATCTGACTTACCCCTTATCTTTCATCTTCAACGTATCATACAGACCAGAACGTCAAGTGGCGATGTATCATATTTTCCGGACGAAATCGATGATATGATTTTATTCCTTGGCTTTTCGCGATGCATCATTTCCACGTACAGAGCATTTCCATTTCGATTTCTGTGGGTGCAAGAAGCAGATAATGTCGACATGAAAAATTGTCCTTCCGATAAAACTATCAACTTAGGTCACCCGCCGCATACGAAAGAACCCACCATGCAATAAACACAGACAGACACACACACACAGACACACACACAGACACACACACACACAGAAACACACACACACATACACACGCACGCACGCACGCACAGACACACACACACACACACACACACACAACAACTCAACACCACACACACACACACACACACACACACACACACACACACACACACACACACACACACACAAACAAACAAAACACACACATACACACACAAACAATGAAACACATACACATACACAAAGAAACACACACACACAAACACACACACACCACGCACGCACGCACGCACGCACGCACGCACACGCACGCACACACTCACAAACATGTGACATGCCGTGAGGCTGTTTGAGAGCAGAGAACAGCGCTATATAAAAGCGACCAATAACAATAAAATAATGTCAGGCGGTTTGGCCTAGCGGTAAGGCCTTAGGCCGGTAAGCAGAAGGACCTCGGTTCGATTCCGCTTCGGCTCTCCTCTCTCTTCAAAAACCGCTAGCCCATGGAGCAGCTATGTCCTGATTTGTCTTTTGCGTTATTATTTTCAGCTGCCGGCAAACTTCTCCCCCAAAATTATCAATCATTATGAGTTTAAAATAGATTAGGTGTAAAACCCAATAAAACGACCATACGAAAACAACATAGCTCAATCAAAAACACGTAAGAGTCTTCAGCTCTCCCTCTCATTTAAAAAACAAAAAACAACAACAACAAAAACCCATTGTTTTTCACCGTGTATCTGTTGTTTAAGCGTCGTTTTGCAGTGAATAAAGGAGATTACCCCGAAAATTCGCATGTTGTGTTTTGTCCTAATTAATAGCGTTCTTTTGAACCTTTCATATGTTTGGATCTTGTTTTAGAACGCTAGTAGCCATTCTTGTTTCCGATTTTTTTCCAGCAGACTACACTTTTTCTCGAGGACATTTTTTTTTCTTTCTTCTTTTTCTTTTCTTCTTCTTCTTCTTCTTCTTCTTCTTTTCTTTTTTTCTGCAACTGTGCAATACGTCATCCGAATTTCTCTCCACAGAGATTTAAAAAAAAAAAAAATCGGTTGCAATCCACATGATTTCTTCCGTGACCTGCACGAAAAAAAATAGAACTTTCTCGTGTACTTCTATCCATGACGTCAAAGACATTCTGATGACGTCAAAAATAAAGCGCGTGAAAGGAGCGCACAACGCGGCAATGAGCTCATAAAACAAAAATGTTAGTGATGATGTCAAAAACAAACAAACAAACAAACAAAACGGCACGTTCAATATCCGCAGACAAAACGTTTATTGCGGAAACGTGTGTTCGTTTAACCTTCTCCAAGCACTCGAGAGGCTTAGCCTGAGAAGGATATCGTTCCTTTAATGCAGGAGTCCTTTTCTGGTGCTGACAGTGTATAGCGCTAGGCACGATTCTCTCTCTCCACCCCCACCCCCCCCCCCCCCCCCCCCCCCCCACCCGCCACCCACCCACCTGCAGCCCCCAACCTCCTGGGACCTCGGTCCACGCCAGCACCTCTCCGGAAACAACTTGGTGTTAAGCAAGTATAACCGGCAACCAACCAAGCCAATAAAACAACGCAAGTGAAACGGGCGTGAAGCCAACGACAGGTCAAGACAATAAAGCAAAGGCGGTTACACTCAAGTCAAAAGGGCGTACCGACAGAAAGACAAGACAATAAAGCAAAGGCGGTTACACTCAAGTCAAAAGGGCGTACCGACAGAAAGACAAGACAATAAAGCAACGTCGGTAACACTCAAGTCAAAAGGGCGTACCGACAGAGAGACAAGACAAGACAATAAAACAACGTCGGTAACACTCAAGTCAAAAGGGCGTACAGACAGAAAGACAAGACAATAAAGCAACGTCGGTAACTGAGGCTCCAAAAAAGTAAAAAGGTCAGAAAAGGGCGTACCGACAGAAAGACAAGACAATAAAACAACGTCGGTAACACTCAAGTCAAACGGACGTGCAACCAAACAGACAAGACAATAAAACAACGTCGGTACCACCTAAGTCAAAATGACGTACAACCAGAAAGACAAGACAATAAAATAAAACAACGTCGGTACCACCTAAGTCAAAATGACGTACAACCAGAAAGACAAGACAATAAAACAACGTCGGGACAACCTAAGTCAAAATGACGTACAACCAGAAAGACAAGTCAAGACAATAAAACAACGTCGGTACCACCTAAGTCAAAAGGATGTACAACCAGAAAGACAAATCAAGACAATAAAGCAACGTCGGTACCACCTAAGTCAAAATGACGTACAACCAAAGAGACAAGTCAAGACAGTAAAACAACGTCGGTACCACTCAAGTCAAACGGACGTACAACCAAAGAGACAAGTCAAGACAGTAAAACAACGTCGGTACCACTCAAGTCAAACGGACGTACAACCAAAGAGACAAGTCAAGACAGTAAAACAACGTCGGTACCACTCAAGTCAAAGGGGCAAAAGCTAGTTTTAAAAAGGTCTGTTCTAGGCTTGGGCAGAGTTCGGAATCGAGATGAGCACTGGAACAGATAAAAAGATGTTTAAGATACGGAGGCGGAAGGGATGGAGAGGGACAGCCAGCCAGCCAGACACAGAAAGTCAGACAGCCAGACACAGAGAGACACAGACAGAGAACGACAGAGAGACAGAGAAAGAGACGGGCAGGCAGATCCATAATTAAGTCGAGAATGGAAAATAACGAAACAGAGAGAGAGGAAGAAGAAGAAGAAGAAAGAGGGAGAGAAGAGGAGGAGGAGGAGGAGGAAGAGGAGGAGGAGGAGGAGGAGGAGAGAGAGAGAGAGAGAGAGAGAGAGAGAGAGAGAGAGAGAGAGAGAGAGAGAGAGAGAGAGAGAGAGAGAGAGAGAAAGGAGAAGAAGAAGAAGAAGAAGAAGAAGAAGAAGAAGAGATTTGTTGCACATTTTTCCCTCCATCGAAAAGATTACCGCAGCACAGTCAAGTCAATCCAACACGTAAACGCCTTCTTTAACTGTCAGCACAAAAAGGATCAACGGTGTTTCGCAACCCTTATAGCCCGTCGCTGCCTACGCCCAAACTCGAAATCACGATCTATGCTGACCAACAAAAGAAATGAAACAACGCCAAAACGTAGTTACAAATCACTTGCTGCCCTAGGAAAATTTGCCTTACGGAGCAACAAATTCGGCGCACAAATAGTAGCAGCACAAAATCCACAATAACAACGACAATGACGTTTGGACATGATTGTTTTTTGTTTGTTTGTTTTTAGCTGGGGAAGAGTTTACATGGAAAGTAATTCTGATGACAAACCACGGTTATCATATCCACAATTTTTCAAGCGGCTGATTCGCCAATAGCAGTAGGTTTGCCCCATGTTTGGTGCGTGCATCTGTGTGTGTGTGTGGTGTGTGTGTGTGTGTGTGTGTGTGTGTGTGTGTGTGTGTGTGTGTGTGTGTGTGTGTAACATGCTTATTGTTTGATAGGCGATAATGATAGACTACAATATTTAAGATTCTGCCACGGTTTGAAAGGTATGTTCGTGTTTTTTTGTTGGTTTTTTTGGTCATAAGATGTTTGTACAGCGCAGTGAGTTTAACTCTGGGTAGAGAACAGCGCTTTATAAGAATTATTATTATTATTATTTTTATTTTTATTTTTTTATTTCCCCCTATGCGCACGGTTTCCGGTTTGATTTTTTTTTCTTAATGGCAGTGGCCTATGCATAATAGAACTGGGTTTGATTTAGATCCTACGAGGACTAATGGGGCAAGTCCACGTTTGTAGAACTTCATTAATAAAAAATAAAAAATCTTCGAACGCAATGCTTCAACCACAGGCCAGAGGCCACTTAGGAATGTTCCAAACTCCAAGCACTGATTTACGACATCCGTCCTCCGACCACTGTCGTAACTGCTTACGCCACAGGTCTCGGAATGACGCTCAAATGGCAGTAAGATTTTGACAAACAACTCAAATTACTAAGTAAACATGACGCCTAACGTCCGCAGAAACCGTGAGGCTTATTAGGGACGGGCAACTCAAATTACATCAGGCGTTTCTTTTGTAACTGCCCACGTTGCTAACGCCAGCACAAACAAAACCACAATCGTCTCGTTTTAATCGAGACGGACTCTTCCTTCCCTCTCTCTCTCTCTCTCCCTCTCTCTCCCTCTCTCTCTCTCTCTCTCTCTTTACCAGCGGCGGTCGCGCCTCATGTTTACGTGCGTGCTTGGACGCTATGTTGCTTCCACCTTCTTATTAGTTGGAGATACAGAGTGACGTAACCACTTCTGTCAGAATTTCGAGGAATGTGCCGGAAAGCGATGTTCGGAGCGCTTGGAATTTGTTGTGAACGCTGACTAATATTAATCGTACATAGGCAGAAACAGCAAGTGTACGGCAACGTTGCCAACGTTGATACTGTGCGTCAGTGTACGGCAGTGTTGACCTTGTGCAAGAAGAGAAGAGAGTGAGAGTGTGTCAGCGTACGGCAGCGTTGACACTGTGCGCCAGCGTACGGCAGCGTTGACACTGTGCGTCAGTGTACGGCAGCGTTGCCAACGTTGATACTGTGTGTCAGTGTACGGCTGCGTTAAAACTGTGTGTCAATGTAGGCTGCTTTGACACTGTGCGTCAGCGTACGGCAACGTTCACACTGTGTGTCAGTGTACGGCAGCTTTGACACTGTGCGTCAGCGTACGGCAACGTTCACACTGTGTGTCAGTGTACGGCAGCGTTGACACTGTGTGTCAGTGTACGGCAGCGCTGACACTGTCCATCAGCGTACGGCAGCGTTGACACTGTGCGCCAGTGTACGGCAGTGTTGACACTGTGCGTCAGTGCACGGCAGCGTTGCCTACTTTGATACTGTGTGTCAGTGTACGGCTGCGTTAAAATTGTGTGTTAATGTAGGCTGCGTTCACACTGTGAGTCAGCGTACGGCAAGGTTGACACTGTGCGTCAGCGTACGGCAGCGTTGACACTGTGCATCAGTGTACGGCAGCGTTGACACTGTGTGTCAGTGTACGGCAGCGTTGCCAACGTTGATACTGTGTGTCAGTGTATGGCTGCGTTAAAATTGTGTGTCAGTGTAGGCTGCTTTGACACTGTGCGTCAGCGTACGGCAATGTTGACACTGTGCGTCAGCGTACGGCAACGTTGACACTGTGCGTCAGCGTACGGCAAGGTTGACACTGTGCGTCAGTGTACGGCAATGTTGACACTGTGCGTCAGTGTACGGCAGCGTTGCCAACGTTGATACTGTGTGTCAGTGTACGGCTGCGTTCACACTGTGCGTCAGCGTACGACAACGTTGACACTGTGCGTCAGCGTACGGCAACGTTGACACTGTGCGTCAGCGTACGGCAACGTTGACACTGTGCGTCAGCGTACGGCAGCGTTGACACTGTGCGTCAGTGTACGGCAGCGTTAAAATTGTGGTCAATGTAGGCTGCGTTGACACTGTGCGTCAGTGTACGGCATGCGTTAAAATTGTGTGCTCAGTAGGCGCGTTGACACTGTGCGTCAGCGTACGGCAGCATTGACACTGTGCGTCAGCGCACGGCAATGTTGACACTGTGCGTCAGCGTACGGCAGCGTTGACACTGTGCGTCAGCGTACGGCAACGTTAACACTGTGCGTCAGTGTACGGCTGCGAGTTATCAGCGCAAATATCACGACCGTCCCCCTGCCGACGGCTTGATCCAAGGGCATAAACACGGATCCGTCGCGCCGACCGCCAAGAGACTTCGATGAGAGGGCGAGGCTTTGCCGGCCGCATTAAGGACAACTCCAAAGAAGTTTATACTTGACCGGTTCCAGACTATAGTGACGTCATCCCCGTCTGGCGGTCTGAGCGATGTGATGCCGGGCAAACTTCCCCCTGCCGAGGAACCGCTCTCGTGAAATCTCACGTCCCGAGACCGGTGTACCAGTAGATTGGGAACCCCCTTGCAGAAACTGCCCCCCCAACCCCACCCCACCCCACCCACCCGATCCCCCCTCCACCCCGGAGTAAATGAATAAATAAAGACCAACTTGTTTGTTTTGGGTTTTTCTTTTCTTTCTCTCTCTTTTCGGTTTTTCGTTGTTGTTGTTGTTTATTTTTTCGGGTTGTTTTGTTGTTGTTGTTGTTTTGTTTTTATCGTGTTTTTTTGTTTTGATTTTTTTGAGTTTTTTGTTTGTTTTGTTTTGTTGTTGTTTTCGGGGTTATTTTTTCGTTTTGTTTGTTTCTTCGGTTTTTGTTTGTTTTTGTTTTATTTTGTTTTGTATTGGTTTGTTTTTTTCACTGCGCATCGTGTTCCTGTAACCTGCACATAAGAAGTTGAGCCAGCGTTTAGGAGAGAGAGTTCCTTTAACACAGTAGACATTTCGCTTGAGCTCTAATGGTCTGGCGAGAGACAATACGACTGGCCAGTAACGACAATGTTAACAGCGTCTGATCGGGTGGCGGGTGTATCTGAGCAAATCCAGAATTGATTCTTGTATATGTGACTGTCGCCTTGATATGACGGCCATGGTTGACTGGGCGTAAAAACAGAAACAAGTTCCTTCCTTGTCTGGGTAAATCCGAACCAACCAATCTTTCCACTGGTGGAAACTCAGATTAGCTTCTCTCTTTTTGTTCTTTTCTTTCTTCGTCTTTTTTTCTTCTTCTTTTCTTTTTCTCCTGGGTAAATCCAGGAAATTCTTCTCCTCTTTTTCTCCTGGGTAAATCCATCGCCCTGATATAACCGTAATGGTTGACTGGGCGTAAAACACCAACTTACTTACTAACTGGGTAAATCCAGACTAGCTTTAAAAAATCTTGTTAAACGAAGATAAATTCAGACTAGCCTGCTGTTTATCCGGGGAAACCCAGACTATGAGTCAGTCTGGGCTAGCCTGGATTTTAACCCTCTAGATGCTTCACCCGTGAAAATTCAAACTAGCCTGTTGTTTATCCGGGGAAACCCAGATTATACCTAGAAGAGTCAACCTGAGCTAGTCTGGATTTAACCCTCTAGATGCTTCACCCGGGAAAATTCAAACTAGCCTGCTGTTTATCCGGGGAAACCGAGACTATGAGTCAGTCTGGGCTAGCCTGGATTTAACCCTCTAGATGCTTCACCCGGGAAAATTCAAACTAGCCTGCTGTTTATCCAGGGAAACCCAGACTATACCTAGCAGAGCCAGTTTGGGCTAGCCTGGATTTAACCCTCTACACCCCCACCCACCCCATACCCCCACTCACACTCCGAGCACCGCTTTCCGGCACCTTCCTCCAAACTCTGCCTAGATTTAGTTACGCCACTGAAGGGGGCACTCTTTATCTCCGTGCAGCTGTCCAGCGACGCGGTCAGCGCCCTTCGAACGGTTCCGGTACTGATATGACTGTAGAAGCAACCTAGCGCCAAAGCACGCACGTAAACATGAGACGCATCCACCCCGGGTAAAAAAATTTTTTTTTTTTTTAAAGAGTTCCGTCTCGATTCAAACGATTGTTGTTTTATTTGCGCTGGTGTAAACTTTGTTGGCGGCTATAAATGACACGCCTTGTTTTATTTGAGTCGTTTGTAACAAACTTACTACTGTTTGAGCACCAACAAAAAAAAAAAAAACTGCTCGTTGGCTGACAGTTTTCTGGACCCTATGGCGTCACTAAATACGGCAGTGGTTGAAGGAAGGATGTTGTAAACCAGTGCTTGGAGTTTGATCCCACTAGTCTCACCCCAAACCCCCGCCGTCTTTGTTAGCAGATTCAGGCTGGAACGATTCGAGGTAAATGCAAATGAAGGGGTAAAAACTACACTGCCACACCGGGAGGGGCGACGGGAGGAGGGTGAACAGTCCGGGAGTGGGGTGGTGGGGAGAGGGAGGGGGAGTGGGTGGAGGTAAAGACTGAAATGAGGGATCACAAGAGTACACCTCCGATATTGAGCAATCGTCAAAATGGTCCACGGGCCGCGCCTTACTTCAGGTTAGCCGGAAAAGAGACGGACGTTGCACTGAAAGTGAGGGAGGAGGTCAGTGGGGTGGGTAGGGATAAAATGGGAACTCTAGCGTACGTCTCCCGATGTTAAAAATGGAATTTTAGCGTACGTCTCCGATGTCAAAAATTAAATTCTAGCGTACGTCTCCGATGTTAAAAATAGAATTCTAGCATACGTCTCCGATGTTAACAATGGAATTTTAGCGTACGTCTCCGATGTTAAAAATAGAATCTTAGCATACCTCTCCGATGCTAAAAATTGAATTTTAGCGTACGTCTCCGATGCTAAAAAATGGAATTTTAGCGTACGTCTCCGATGCTAAAAATGGAATTTTAGCGTACGTCTCCGATGTCAAAAATGTAATTCTAGCGTACGTCTCCAATGTTAAAAATGGAATTTTAGCGTAAGAGAAAAGAGGAAGCGCTAGACGATGTTCCTTCAAAGGACGAGAGAGGTCCGTCGTCCGGGCCATAGTCAAATCAGACGAAAACTGGAACCGTTCAGTTCCAAAAGCAACGTTAGGGCAACTTCTCAGAGACGGGGTGGAGCGCATATGGACATTTCCGAACGCATAGATACCATCTTAAACTGAACTGAACTTCCAGCGTACGTCTCCGATGTCAAAAATGGAATTCAAGCGTAAGTAGCCGATGGTAAGCAATAAACAGCCATGGTGGACAGCATAGCCAAAGCACCTTGCTTGAAGTTGTTAGCGACACCAGATGGAACAAGTACACACACACACACGCATGTATGCTCTCTCTCTCCTCTCTCTCTCTCTCTCTCTCTCTCTCTCTCTCACACACACACACACACACACACACACACACACACACACACACACACACACACACACACACACACACACACGCACACGCACACACACACACAAATAGATAAGTGATTTAGCTTTACGTCTCATTTTTCTTTGTCTTTTGCCGTTTAAGTGTCGTTTTGTAGCTTGACAAAGGCGATTACCCCGAAAATATGCAGAGTTAAGTTTTTATCCTAATACATTTGCGTTCTTTTGAACCTTTTATGTCTTTCGATCTTGCAAAAACTGCGGGGATACGGGACTTAAAATTGCAGTGACAAACTCTACCACGACCTGCAGCTTCCGAATCGTGGCAATTAAGCCAGCACGTACCAGTGACACTCCGCCATCAGGCCAGTCCGTGACCAGGATCGAACGAACCCGGGTGGTGGTGGGGTTGTGGTTTAGAGGTAAGTGAGCGAGGCGACACTTCTACCGTCCGCGGCTGTGTTGATGACTATCATTAGGCGGGAGCCACAAGTATCATTTTTGTCGCGACAAACACAAACACGTGTCTGTCGCGACGAAACGTCTTTTGTCGCGACAAAATTATGCTTGCCGCGACAAAATAATGTTTGTCGCGACAAAATATAATTTTGTCGCGACAAAACTTTTTGTCGCGACCAACACGTGTTTGTCACGAGAAACGTTTTATCGCGACCAACACGTGTTTGTCACGAGAAACGTTTTGTCGCGACACGCATACTTTTGTCGTGTCTACTTTTTATAGCATACTTTTGTCGTGTTTGTCGCGACAAAAATAAGCTTGTCACGACAAAACCTTTGTCGCGACAAAGTTATGTTCCGTCTCGATTCAAACGATTGTGGTTTTATTTGTGCTGGTGTAAACTTTGTTGGCGGCTATAAATGACACGCCTTGTTTTATTTGAGTTGTTTGTAACAAACTTACCACTGTTTGAGCACCAAACAAAAAAACTGCTCGTTAGCTGACAGTTTTCTGGACCCTATGGCGTAACTAAATACGGCAGTGTTTGAAGGAAGGATGTCGTAAACCGGTGCTCGGAGTGTGGGTAAGCGTTAAGCCCGTTCTTAATTGGGCGAATGTTTGTTCGAGAACCTAGTTGGAAGTATTCGGCCAACCTATTTGGTTCTTAATTGGGCGAACTTTTCTTCGCGAACCTAGTTGGAAGTATTCGTCGAAGCTATATTCGGGGTCCAAAAGCTTCGCTCAACATGTTCTGGGAACATTTGCCCTATTCGACGAACATTGCCTCTGATTGGCTGAGAGCAGAGCTCTCCTGTGGATGAAGAAAAAAGAAAAAGAAAAAATGGATGACGGTGTCGCTAGGTTCTTCACTCGTTTCGGAGGGAATTTGTTTATTTGTTAAACTTGTGGGAGGCGCAGCCTTGTTTCGGAGACCCAGAATGAGATAGTAGTTAGTTGAATTACCCTATGAGGGATGGTTAAAGTATATTGACTTGACTTTAGCCCACATTTTCGACCATGCTGTCTGCTGCGCGTCTGCCGGAAGTTCGGGCCGAAGCTTGCATCTCATTACAAGCCAGTTGAGAAGAAGTAAATTCTTCGAACTGTCCGAACCATGTTCAGTGAACTAAAAGTTCAATTAAAAAACGAATCATAGTTCGTCAAACTGTCCGAAGTATGATCGGCGAAGAAACATTCGCCCAGTTAAGAACGGGCTTTAGGTTGGTATGCGGAAGGACCTCGGTTCGATACCGCTTCGGCTCTCCTTTCTCTTCAAAAAAGGTTGTGGTTTGTGGACACTGTCCTGCGACTTTGTCCATCACTTCCTACTGAAACATTAAAATGGCTCTCATCGCTGCCCTTCTTAATGCAGGAATCATTCTGGTGGTGAACAGTGTGGCGATAGGTATATAATCTCCCTCTCCCCCCCCCCCCCCCCCCCCCCCCCCCCCCCCTTCTCCCCGTCCCTAATAAGCCGTGCGGTTTCTGTGGACGTTAAGCACCACGTTTACTTACTTACTCCGAAGAGCAAAGACCGACGAGACCGTCATCCGCCGCCAGAACAACAACGTTAAGGAGGTGGGGACCCCGCCAGTGTGAAGCGGCTTGTGTACTCCGCTAACAGCTGTTGCAACTAAGTCAGTAAACATGGTGCTTAACGTCCACAGAAACCATAAGGCTTATTAGGGACGGGGAGAAGGGGGGAAGGCGGGTATGGAGGTGGGGGGGGGGGGAGAGGGAAGAATGTATACCTATCGCTACACCGTGACTGTCACCACCAGAATGACTTTTGCAATAAGGTGGGCAGCGATTAGAGCCATTTTAATGTTTGATAATTGTGAGGGGCAAAGTCACAAGACAAGTGTCCACAGACCACAACTTTTGAAGCGGAGAAAGGAGAGCCGAAGCGGATTCGAACCGAGGTCCCTCTGCTTACCAGTCTAACGCCTTACCGCTAGGCCACACCGGCTCACAGCAGCTGTGCGGAGCAATGTATGTCACAAAGAGAGTGTCCGAGAACCAACTGTTCAGGAACAACAACTCCAAGCAGCCAAACTCCAATCACCGGTTTACGGCATCCTTCCTTCAACCACTGCCGTATTTAGTGACGCTATAGGGTCCAGACAACTGTCAGCTAACGAGCAGTTTCGTGTTGGTGCTCAAACAGTAGTAAGTTTGTTACGAACGACTCAGATAAAACAAGGCGTGTCATTTATAGCCGCCAACAAAGTTTACACCAGCACAAATAAAACCACAATCGTTTGACTCGAGACGGAACTCTTTCTTTCACCCGGGGTGGATGCGTCTCATGTTTACGTGCGTGCTTTGGCGCCAGGTTGCTGCTACAGTCATATTAGTACCCGAACCTTTCGGAGGGCGCTGACCGCGTCGCTGGACAGCTGCGCGGAGATAAAGAGTGGCGTAACTGACTAAATCTGGCAGAATTTGGAGGAAGGTGCCGGAAAGCGATGCTCGGAGTGTGGAGTGCCCCTTCAGTGGCGTAACCAAATCTGGCAGAGTTTGGAGGAAGGTGCCGGAAAGCGATGCCCGGAGTGTGCTCAGCCGCATCAAGGCAATTAATCCATCCTGCTACTGACGACCCCCCCAGCTCCACCTCTCTGCTCTTCATCTCTCCTGGGCTCTGGGGGGCAGGCTTCAAGTTTCACTCAAACTGAACTTAAGCAACGTACTCGCGAAACTCGCGCGCGGCGCAATCCGACTGCGCCCCTTTTTTTTTCTCTCATGCGGTCTTAGCGCTAAGCAACCCCCATGGAACCGGCCCCAGCTGAAATTGTGTGCGTGTGTGTGTGTGTGTTGCAGCAACAAAGACGCGTCCTCGTCTTCTTTTCTTCTTTTTTTTTCTTTTTTTTTGGAGCGACGACTGACACGTTGACACCGCACAATTCGTGGCAGCGACGGCCAACGAATACCGAGGAGGCTGCGGTCACAGTGTCAACACCATCGCAGACGGATTGTGTGACCCAGTCTGTGCAGTGGCGGTGGTGGTAGTAGTGGTGATGGTGGTGGTGGTGGTGGAGGCGGTGGACGAATTCCGGACCGCCTCAGTCGTGTCCTGCAGAGAGTAATTATCCAGACTCAGCTGCTTCACGGTATGGGGTGAGGAGGTGGGGGTTGGGGGGGGTGGGGATGGGGGCGGGGGAAGGAGAGGGGGAGGGTAGCGGGAGGGAGGGGGAGGAGGGGCGGGGGGCATCCGTGTAGGTCTCTCTACGGCACCGTTCGCACCACGGACGTAGCAGAGTAAACGTGCGAGTCCACAGTTCACGGCGTAGCCGTCGTCGGGCTTGTTGCGGTTCACAGAGCTTTTTACAGGAGCGTTGGTGTATGTATAGAGAGAGTATATATATGACAGAGACGATATAGAAAATATTATATGAACTATATATATATATATATATATATATATATAATAAATATAATATATATCTATCTATTGGTGTTGTGTTGTAGTATATATATAGTGTGTATATATTATATTTGGGGTGATGTGTGTGATGTGTGTGTGTGTGTGTGTGTGTGTGTGTGTTGTGTATGTATATGTGATGATGATGTGTGTGTTGTGTGTGGTGTGTGTGCGCTGTGTTGTTGATGTGTGTTGTGTGTGTGTGTGTGTGTGTGTCGTGTTGATGTGTGTGTCATTGTGTGTGTGTTGTGTAGTGTGTGTGTGGTGTGTGGTGTGTGTAGTGTGTTGCGTGTGTGTGTGTGTGTTGTGTGTGTGTGTGTGTGTGTGTTGTGTGTGTGTGTGTGTGATGTGGTGGTGTGGTGTGTGTGTGTTGTGGTGTGGTGTGTGTTGTGTGTGTGTGTGTGTGTGGTGTGTGTGTGTGTGTGGTGTGTGTGTGCTGTGTGGTGTTGTTGTGTGTGTGTTGGTGTGTGTGTGTGATTGTGTGTGTGTGTGTGTGTGTGTGTGTGTGTATGTGTGTGTGTGTGTGTGTGTGTGTGGTGTGTGTATGTATGTGTGTGTGTGTGTGTGTGTGTGTGTGTGGTGTGTGTGTGTATGTGTGGTGGTGTGTGTTGTGTGTGTGTGTGTGTGTGTGTGTGTGTATGTGTGTGTGATGTGTGTGTGTGTGTGTATGTGTGTGTGTGTGTGTGTGTGTGTGTGTGTGTGTGTGTGTGTGTGTGTGTGTATGTGTGGTGTGTTGTAGTGTGTGTGTGTGTGTGTGTGTGGTGTGTGTGTGTGTGTGTAAAAACGGAGTAAACGGAGTAAACTGCAAAGACGTAATTTAGAAAGCTACGATTCCAAAGTAGGCAAGCATGGGCTAGTTTGGCCTAGCGGTAAGGTCTTACGCAGGTGAGCGGACGACGTCGGTTCGATTCCCAGCCTCGGCTCGCCTTTGTCTTCAAATGGTGCGGCCGGTCTGCGGGCGCTCACCGTGTGAGCCGGTTTGGCCTAGCGGTAAGGCGTTAGGCTGGTAAGCAGAAGGGCCTCGGTTCGAATCTGCTTCGGCTCTCCTGTCTCTTTAAAAGTTGCGGTCTGTGGACACTGCCTTGTGACTTTGTCCCTCACAATTATGAAACATAAAAAAAAAAATGGCTTTCATCGCCGCCCACCTTAATGCAGAAGTCATTCTGATGCTGACAGTGTAGCGATAGGTATATAATCTCCTTCTCCCCCTCACCTCCCCCCCCCCCCGCCCTTCTCCCCGTCCCTAATAAGCCTTCATGGTTTCTGTGCACGTTAAGCACCGTGTGTTTACTTATGCTCACTGCCATGTGAGACTTTGCCCTTTGCATTAAAACGGTGGCTCTCACCGCTGCCCACCTGTAACTGATCCAAAAAAGAAATCATTCTGCTGGTGGTGACAGTGTTAGCGTGTACATCCTCGTCTCCCTTCCACCCCCACCTCCACCCCCGAATCCCCCCCCCCACCACCACCCCGCACCCCACCCCACCCCCACCTCCCACCCGCACCCCCACCCCACCCCCACCTCTGGTGGGATGTCAGTTCCCGCCAGTACCTCTCCGGATAAAACTCGGCTTTCAGCAAATCTAACGCAACGATACCCACGCCAAACACGACTGGACAAAATACCACCACCACCGCCACCACCACCATAACGAAAACGACGACAACAGCTATCTCCCCTCGTCAACAGGGCCTACGACAGAAGAAGCAAAGCGAGACAGACGACGAACAGGAAAGGAGGGAAGGAAGGAGAGAGGAAGAGGAAGGAAGGAGGGAAGAAAGGAGGGAGAGAGGAAGGAGAGAAGGAAGGGAAGGAAGGAGGGAAGGAAAGAGGGAGGGAACTTGGAAGGAGGGAAGGAAGGAGAGAGAATGAAAGGAAGGAGGAAGGGGAGGAAGAAAGGGGGGAAGGAAGGAGGGAGGAGTGAGGAGGAGGAGAGGAAGGAGGAAGGGAAGGAAGGAGGAAGGAGAGAGGAGGAGAGGAAGGAAGGAAGGAGGAAGGAGAGAAGGAAGGAGGGAGAAAAAGGAAGGAGGGAGGGAAGAAGGAATGAAGGAAGAAAGGAGGGAGGGGGGAAGGAGGAGAGGAAGGAAGGAGGAAGGAGAGAAGGAGGGGAGGAAGGAAGGAAAGAAGGAGGGGAGGAAGGAAGGAGGAGAAGGAAGGAAGGAGGGGGGAGGAAGGAGAGAAGGAGAAGGAAGGAAGAAAGGAGGGAGGGAGGAAGGAGAGGAGTGGAAGGAAGGAGGGAAGGAAGGAGGAAAGAGAGGACGGGAAGGGAGGAGGGAAGGAAGGAGGGAGGGAGGAAGGAGAGGAGGGGAAGGAAGAAGGGAAGGAAGGAGGGAGGAGAAGGAAGGAAGGAGGGAAGAAAGGAGGGAGGGAGGAAGGAGACAAAGAGTGGAAGGAAGGAGGAAGGAGAGGAGAGGAGGAGAGGAAAGAGGGAGGGAAGGAAGGAAAGGAAGGACGGAGGAGCGGCGGAAGAAAGGAGTGAGAGAGGAAGGACAGAAAGAGGCGAAGGAAGGCGGGAAGGAAGGAGGGAGGGGAGGAAGGAGGGAAGAAGGAGAGAGGAGGAGGAGAGGAAGAAAGGGGGGAGAGAGGAAGGAAAGAAGGAGAGGAAGGGAAGGCGGGAAGGAAGGAGCGAGGAAAAGAAAAGGAAGGAAGGAAGGAAGGAAGGAAGGCGAGAGGAGAAGGACCGAGAGGGAGGGAGGACCTAGCGAGGACAGCTGCAGGCAATGGAAACGGAGCCGGGTGCCAGTTTTCTGGACCCTTAGACATCACAGGGCTCTCCCCGAGTCCGTCTGGAGTGCCAATTAAAGCAGCGTCCATGCGGCTCTAACCGCTGCCGCTTGCCCGTTTAAAACGTGACGGTCCCCAATTTAACGAGCCTCTTCTAACCCTTGGAACCAAATCTTGTAGACTCGACGATGGGGGCGGGGTGGGGGTACGGGTAAGGGTAAGGGTGGGTGGTAGGGGTAGGGTTGGAAAATGCTCGGGGCAAAAGCGGAGGTCCCCAATACAGAGGTAGGTGTTCCGGAAAAAAAGTTGTGAGCCAATTAGGGGCGAGTTCATCGGCGGAATTGGACGAGAGGTGACTGGGCAGCTAGCGCTGGGTTTTGGAGAGAGACTGCGACAGAGATGAGGGGTGGGGTGGGGTGGGGAGAGGGTGTTAGGGGGGTGGGGTGGGGGGGAGACATGGAGGGGAGGAGGGGGGGGGGAAGGAGACGTCATGGATGATCCTGGTATCATCAGAAGGGATGGAGTCTGGCCAGTCTGCCCCTAAGGCCTTCAGACCCAAGAACACGTCAATCCCTGCCCCCCCCCCTCTCCCCCCCCCCCCCCTTCATCCCTAGCCCCCGGCCACGTGTACAGTCTCTTGGCGAAGAAATTGAAAACACACGGACTTGATTTGTTGCAG
>JABMCL010003639.1:0-2500 GCA_018857735.1 Alviniconcha marisindica
GTTCAAAAGAGTGGATCAATAGTGGTCAGTAGTTGGGTCAATAGTGTGGGTCAATAGTGTGGGCCAATAGTGCAGGTCAATAGAGAAGGCCAGTAGTACGGGTCAGTAGAGTGGTTCAAAAGAGTGGCTCAATACAGTGGGTCAATGTATGGGTCAATAGTATGGGTCAATAGTGTGGGTCAATAGAATAGGTCAATAGTGTGGGTCAATAGTGTGGGCCAATAGTGCAGGTCAATAGAGAAGGCCAGTTGTACGGGTCAGTAGAGTGGTTCAAAAGAGTGAATCAATACAGTGGGTCAGTAGTATGGGTCAATAGTGTGGGTCAAAGTGTGGGTCAATAGAATAGGTCAATAGTGTGGGTCAATAGTGTGGGCCAATAGTGCAGGTCAATAGAGAAGGCCAGTTGTACGGGTCAGTAGAGTGGTTCAAAAGAGTGGATCAATACAGTGGGTCAGTACTATGGGTCAATAGTGTGGGTCAATAGAATAGGTCAATAGTGTGGGTCAGTAGTGTGGGTCAATAGTGTGGGCCAATAGTGTGGGTCAATAGTGTGGGTCAATAATGTGGGCCAATAGTGCAGATCAACAGAGAAGGCCAGTAGTGTGGGTCAATTCAAAAGAGTGGTTCAAAAGAGTGGATCAATAGTGTGGGTCAGCAGTGTGGGCCGGTAGTGTGGGTCAGTAGTGTGGGCCAATAGTGCGGGTCCATCGTGCAGGTCAATAGAGTGGGTCAGTAGTATGGGCCAATAGTGTGGGCCAGCAGTGTGGGTCAGTAATGTGGGTCACCGCTAATACAGACCGCATAAGTACCAAGCTACAGCGAGCTACCATCAAGGGAAGTAAATGCGTAGTCTGTCACAAAGCCAATGCCTTGGATCATGATTGAGTGCTTACGTGTCAAGCAAAAACTAATGCTAACAGACAGCGCCTGTAGCAGGAGTCGTGCGTCAAACGCCGCGTGAGGTCCACGGCAGCGAGGTCGCTGCATGCTATATACACTGAGAGGTCAGGAGGTCATACAGGCAGTGACGCGTCCGAGTCGAGCCAATTACCGTAACCAAAGCATGTGCCACATGTATGCTATACGGCGGCTCGACCAGTACATAAGAAAAAGCACATACCTACAAATGATGTGAGCCGGTTTGGCCTAGCGGTAAGGCGTTAGGCTGGTAAACGGAAGGACCTCGGTTCGATACCGCTTCGGCTCTCCTTTCTCTTCAGAAAGATTGTGGTTTGTGGACACTGTCTTGTGACTTTGTCCATCACTTCCTACTGAAACATTAAAATGGCTCTCATCGCTGCCCATCTTAACGCAGAAGTCATTCTGGTGGTGACGGTGTAGCGATAGGTATATAATCTCCTCTCCCCACCTCCAGTATCCCTCCCCCCTCCCCCCCCCCCCCCCCCCCCCCCCCCCCCCCCCACCCCCACCCCTTCTCCCCGTCCAAGCCGTACGGTCTGTGACGTTCGGCACCATGTTTACCTACTACAATTGTCAGAGCTCAGGAGCTGTGTGAGAGTCGAGGTGGCCGTCCTGGGCTTTCCGTCCCTAATAAGCCTTACGGTTTCTGTGGACGTAAAGCAACATTGAACCATGCTTAGGCATTGGTCACAGTTTGTCCCTAATATGTCAACCCGATATCCGAGGACATTAAGTTCTACATCGTCATCATCTACAATTGTGTGAGCCGGTTTGGCCTAGCGGTAAGGCGTTAAGCTGGTAAACGGAAGGACCTCGGTTCGATACCGCTTCAGCTCTCCTTTCTCTTCAGAAAGGTTGTGGTTTGTGGACACCGTCTTGTGACTTTGTCCATCACTTCCAACTGAAACATTAAAATGGTTCTCATCGCTGCCCACCTTAATGCGGGAGTCATTCTGGTGGTGACAATGTAGCGATAGGTATATAATCTCCCTCTCCCCCACCTCCATAACCCCCCCCCCCCCCCTTCTCCCCGTCAGTCCCTAATAAGCTTTATGGTTTCTGTGGACGCTAAACACCTGTTTACTTACTACAATTGTAAGTATCTCTCGTACTGACGCTAGCAATTAAACCACTAAAAGTAGCCCGGAAGGCACATATTTGCAATTGTGATGACATAACTGCAGTTGGTGATATCATTACAAACATGTGCCTTTCTCGCAAGTTAGACGTCTTTGTGTGCACGTGTGTGTGTGTGTGTGTGTGTGTGTGTGTGTGTGTGTGTGTGTGTGTGTGTGTGTGTGTGTGTGTGTGCATGCGCGCGCGCACGTGCGTGGCGAGTATATGTGTACGTGTCTTTTAAACTTGTTTGTTTATTTTGAAATATGATATATTTATATATCAATAATGTTTCATCCAAAAATCTAAAACAAGAATGACCGCTAGCGTTCTAAAGCAAGATCCAAACACATAAAAGGTTCAAAAGAACGTTTATTTATCATGACGCGGACACACAATCTATTTTTCATCTTTTAACCGTTTAACTGTTGTTTAAGTGTCGTTTTGTAGCTTGACAAAGGGG
>JABMCL010003639.1:15000-17500 GCA_018857735.1 Alviniconcha marisindica
CACAGGCTGAGGCAGTGAAGGGGTTAACTGCTAGAACATCCAGCAATGCACTATACAGACAGCCTACATCCACTGGACAGCACAGTAAGCTGGTATACCTACAGTCAGTCATTCCAATGGTCATTCGGACACACGATCAACAAGCAGACAGTTAAACACAGCACAAGTAAACTGTAAACCTACAGTCAGTCATTCCAATTGCCATTCGGACACACGATCAACAAGCAGCCAGTTAAACACAGCACAAGTAAACTGTAAACCTATCGTCATTTATATTCCAATAGCCATTCGGACACACGATCAACAAGCAGCCAGATAAACACAGCACAAATAAACTGTAAACCTACGGTCATTTATATTCCAACGGTCATTCGGATTCACGATCAACAAGCAGCCAGTTAAACACAGCACAAGTAAACTGTAAACCTACCGTCATTTATATTCCAATAGCCATTCGGACACACGATCAACAAGCAGCCAGATAAACACAGCACAAATAAACTGTAAACCTACGGTCATTTATATTCCAACGGTCATTCGGATTCACGATCAAAAAGCTGGCAGATAAAACCACAGCACAAGTAAACAGGTATACCTACATACAGTCATATTCCAACGGTCATTCGGATTCACGATCAAAAAGCAGGCAGATAAAACCACAGCACAAGTAAACAGGTATACCTACATACAGTCATATTCCAACGGTCATTCGGATTCACGATCAAAAAGCAGGCAGATAAAACCACAGCACAAGTAAACAGGTATACCTACATACAGTCATATTCCAACGGTCATTCGGATTCACGATCAAAAAGCAGGCAGATAAACACAGCGCAAGCAAACTGGTAAACCTACAGTCATCTATTCTTCCAACGGTCATTTGGACACAGTCAACAAGGATGCAGGCAAATAAACACAACACTAATGGGTATGCCTTAATTGGGTGTTCTTTAACACTGCTATTTCGGGACAGTGCCGCTCCTTTATTGTTCTTGTTGTCGTTGTTGTTGGGTTATTGTTGTTGTTGTTGTTTTTTGGGGGGGGAGTGGGAGTGGGGGGGGGGGGGATGAGCCGTTGTTTTCTTGTTTGTTTATTTTAGTTTTTAGGCTGGCCGGCTTAAATATCCTTTCAAATTTGTTGATTTAGATTTTTTTTTAATTCTGATTAAGATAATTAGAAGAAGCAAACTATTTATCGTGATCTTAAAGAGACGATTTCCGCTGCTCCGTGTTGTCTTGGTGCAGAACATCGACACACTGGAGAGGCAGGCAGGACTGCCTGAGGACAAGGTGGTGGAGGCCCACGGCTCCTACTACACATCTCACTGCATGGACTGCGACAAGGAGTACTCCTTTGTCTGGATGGAAGGTGAGGGGACCCTGCTACATGGCAAAGCATGGCCAGTGTATGTGTGTGTGTGTGTGTGTGTGTGTGTGAGGGGGCGGTGTGTGTGTGTGTGGTGTGGTGTGTGTGTGGTTGTAGTGTGTGTGTGTGTGTGTGGTTGTGTGTGTGTGTGTGTGTGTGTGTGCGTGGTGCGTGCGTGCGTGCGTGCGTTGGGTGCGGTGTGGTGTGTCGTGCGTGTGTGTGGTGCTGTGTGTGTGTCGTAGCGCGCGCGCGGTCGCTCATGTTACAATCCTATCATGACATGCCATCCATTGTTTGGACCACGTAGAATACTACGCACAACAGAGATGATACATGCGCTGCTCTTGGCCCCTGTGCTTGTTACCAGTGAAAGGGGCGACCGAGCTTCCTACGATGGGGACATAGGAGTACTGGAAGAAGAAAAAAGAAGCATTATGACGCTTGTTTACTTCTGACGTTGCAGAGAGAGTGATGCTGGATGATGTACCCAGGTGCGAAGAAGAAGGATGTACAGGTGTCGTTAAACCTGGTGGGTGTCCTATAGCTCCTCCTCCTGCTCTTTCTTCTCCTCGTCCCCATCCTCTCTCCATGCGTATGTATGTATGTGTGTGTGTGTGTGTGTGTGTGTGTGTGTGGTGTGTGTGTGTGTGTGTGTGTGTGTGTGTGTGTGTGTGTGTGTGTGTGTGTGTGTGTGTGTGTGTGTGTGTGTGTGTGTGTGTGTGTGTGTGTATCGTTTACTCGGCCTTCTCTTCCTCCTCCTCCTCTTTCTTCTCCCCGTCGCCATCCTCTCTCCATTTGTCTATATATAGCTCTTTTACTCCTCCTCTTTCTCCTCGTTCTCATCCTCTCTCCATTTATCTATATATAGCTCTTTTACTCCTCCTCCTCCTCTTTCTTCTCCCCGTCGCCATCCTCTCTCCATTTATCTATATATAGCTCTTTTACTCCTCCTCCTCCTTCTCTACCTTCACCTCGTCCCCATCCTCTCTCCATTTATCTATATAAAGTAATTCTACTCTTCCGCCTTTTTCTGCTCGTTCCCATCCTCCCTCCATTTGTCTATATACAACTCTTTTGCTGTACCTTCTCCTTCTCCTTCTCTACCTTCTCCACCTTCTCCTTCTCTACCTTCTCC